>JAVQIZ010241641.1:0-24571 GCA_036023535.2 Galaxias brevipinnis | reverse complement strand
CCCCCCCCACACACACACCCACACACACACACCCCCACACACACACCAAAAGCAACAGACTCTGCAACACTTGTATGCTTTTAATAGCATCTTGTGTTCTACTTATTGTCTTTCTTCATGCTATTTTATTCAAATACGTTTTTCAACCCGTAAAAAACTAACAATATCACCACATTACATGGGTGCGGTAGTTATTTTCTACAAAATTGGACAGGGACATGAAAACCGGTCACTGATTCGCCAGATTTTGAACTAAGTTTTATTGTAGGGAAAAAAATATATTGTTTTCATACCTTCCCTGAGTGCAATCTGGTTCTTTGAGATTCAAATAAGGGTCAAGCCGCCGCCCCCCCCCTAAAAAAAGCCCACATCCTCCTCTCCAAATTGTTGACGTAACCTGTGTATTCCCAAACCCCCCAGTTTGGGCTACACACATTTACCGTTCAATTGACCCCCATTGACCTGAGGCCAGGCCTTCCTCTCATCCCCTGTTTACTCAACCGAGCGCTACAGCACCGCACCGCAAACACACCCCCGGACACACACACACACACACACACACACATCCGCCAGCGCTCGGCCCGCCGCATTATTTTTCTGTTTGCGCACAGCGTGTGTGTGTTGGTAACACACCCTCCTAAAAGGAGCTGGAGGCAGGAGAAGAAGAGAGAAGAGAGGGGTAAGATAAAGCTCGACTCAGACAGGGGTGGGGATGATGCTTAATTGGCCCAGATATCACAATATGAAATATTCATGGAGTCGACGTGCGAGCAGTGAGGGCTCAGGGTAGCAAAAGACGACGGAGGGGGAAAATGGCGCTTTTTAAAAGGGAATTTGGTATGTAATGATGAGGTCGGAGTATTTTATCTTCGCCCGCGACTGCGGTGCGCCCCACTGACATACTTAGAGCGCACGGCGCGATACCACATGCTCGCCTGCCCGCCCACGCAAACACACACACACACACATACACACAGCCACCCCCATCCATACACATTAACAAATAATCATAGCTACACGAACACCCACACAATACATTACCCCCCATGCAGTGCAAACACACACACACACACACACACACACTGTTCCATATTTTCACATTAGAAATAGAACCAAGTACATTAGAGGAGCTAAGGGAGAGGACCTAGCACTGCTCCTTCACTCCAGACCTCTTAATGCCAACACAGGCTCACACCTTTTTATGAAAGGCAGAAATACACACACACACACACATACACGCACACACACACACGCTCTGATACAGGCAACACCCAGACACACAAGAACATAAATTAAATTGTGTACGATACGAAGAGTGCGCTGTGAACCACATTGTATAAATATTTCTGCCGTCGTTGTTTCCTTGCATGTTCTCAGATGATTTGTTTTCTGCCTTCTGTGAATGCTAAACCACGCAGCAAGAAGCCGAGTGCAGCCTAAACATATGAATGGCAATTTTCCTGAGACTTTGGAAGATAATTACGATGTTGTGGATTCAGTCTGATCACCGTTTTCAGTGTCATAGTTAACATGGGTATGACAAGTGCCAAATATGCAGGCGCTTTGTTGACATGGCAATAAGAAGTCTAAAATATGCTTGTAAACGGCCTTTATTGGGATAATTGTGTCTCCTCGCTGCTATAACTACTGTCTCCTCACTGCTACACCTACACATGTGAACTAGCTCCCATACAATCACCTACATATTGAAAAACAAGTCATTTTAATTGTATAAAATGTAAAACATAAGATTTTTCGCATATAAATATTTTATATCCTGCAATTTAATGGTTACAGTATTTTTATAGAATTCTTTTTTTTCTGGTACAAAGAATAGAGTGAACACTGTAAAATAGTTTAGACTGAATTAACAGTACATTCCTGGCTATAAAGTTAAAAAAAGGTTACAATGTAATGTACAATAAAGTGATGGCTATCACATTGCCAGTAATTTACTGCAATTAATTTACAGCTAATAGTTGGCAACTGTACTCCCAGTAAATCACTGCAATTATCTCTGCTATGAATTTACAGCTAGTAGTTGGCACAGTTTTTGGCCGTAATTTACTTTAAAGCTTCCTGAAAAAAACAAAACATTTATGTATTCACAAAAACATTTATGTATTCACAACTACCAAGTTTGTACTAGAATATTTCTTATTAGTATTTTTCAAAACCTAACAACATATAAAATAGACGCATTTTCCTTATTGTTAACCAGCATTATTATCACAGCAATTATCTTGATAGCAGCTACCTGACTGTAAAAGTCAAATACAGATATATCCCACCGTATCTGTATATAAGATTATATATAAAATAGGTGTAGAAGTATTTGAATATGAACATTACAGGCCATTTGCATGGCAACCTAAGTATCAACAATTGTGAATAATGTAGCTGGAAAAAGAAAAAAATAAATTTAATACGAAGTTGTCCAAAACAAAACCATACAACAATATAAATTACAAATTAGGATTATTAGACTAAATTAATAACTTAAGTCCAATAACTTCCCAATTTTTTTTGTTTGGCTAAAATAAGTATCAGTTGCAGGTCTTCCACATGCAGTCTCATTGACTCCAAAGAGGTTGCCACCGAACACATCCATATTGGTCTGCTGAGCCTTTTGATGTCACAATGTTATGTTCTGATCCTGTCTTTTTAATGCACAATTTGTTTTGTGTCGAGCCATAACACAATTCCTATTTACATGGTAAACTCTGGGTTGGTCATGCAATGTGTTGTTGAGTTCTACTCATAACTAAACATGGCAAATGTAACACAATTCATGTATATTTCAAGTCTCGAGTTTCTGCCAAGATTAGGCAAACATCCAGCTTCCAAAATGGTTAGCTACTTACATACTGTTGTCCATGACCATGTTTTAGCATGTTCTTACCTGCTGTCATGAACAACAATCAAGATTACCTTCTAGTCATAAACATACTAAATACTTAGTCCAATTGTCTTGCATAAAACAGTATTATAAACCTGGCATTACAAAAGGGGAATTGCCAGCGTTACCATCAATATTGAGTTATTTGTATTACCATAAAAGATATTCCAGCCAAGCTTTATGATGAAGCCCATCCAGCCAGCATTAAGCCATCCCATCTGATTATTATTATTTATTTATTCACATATTTGACACGTTAGCATTGCTAGCTTCAAGAGAGACTTTAGTCTTCCAACATGGCAGTGGCAAAGCAGTAAAACAGTAAAGTTGAACCCTTAATAAAATTATAGTGTTTTAAGCTTAAACACACGAAGTTGATATGGTAATCAACATAACTGCGACAAATATGAAGCAAGTATACAAAGTACTGTCAAGGAAAACATAATTTAAATTATTTATTATATTTTAGGTTCTGGTCGTCTTGTTTTCTTTAATCAATTTGAAAAACTTTAAAAGGCTACACCAAAATACACAAAGCTGATTATTTGCACTCAGTCTGAATGTGAATGAAATTAATATGTAGTGTCTCTACAAACAACTGACTACTTTATAATAGGGAAGTGGAAAATAATTCAGTAGATGCTCTTGTTTAACACACACATAGTCTTGTTATGTGGAGTCGAGGCATGGCCATCCATATCAGTTGTGAGCTCCAAAAGATTATTTTCAAAGATAGAGGACAGAATCTTCATGGGCCAAAATGCATTTAATTCTCCCAGCCTGTTGTCCTGCAACATCTTTGCCAATTAACACAAACATGGCCTTTTTGTACTTGGTGCCCTTCACTGTAATGGTGTTGGCAACTACGGTGCTGTGTGGATTCAATTCAAAACTTTTCTTGATTTTATCATTATGATCATTAACATAAAACACTGTCGCCTTTTCAGTGTGTATGTCTGGAGGAGACAAGTGGCCGACACTCAACTAGACCTGGAGGAGTTGACGTTGCCACTGTTTAATTCCCCCATTAATCTAGCACATTTTCCGAAGAAAGCGTGTTTGCGAACAAATCTTAGTGTTCAGAGACAAGTCAATGGTCCAAATTCAGACAGTTAATCTGGTCAGCCGCTCCGACCTCGATTGTGAATTTGGTCTCCAACCAGGACAGGAAGTAGCAAGAAAAGGCACCCGTTTTGAACAGCATGACCCCTTAGCTTATCCCACACTGACACATTTGCAGTTTTAATCATTTGCACCGTTGCCAATTTATTTAGTTTTTTTCAGCTATTCAGTTCCAAGTAGGTGAAATCTTTATACTGCATGTAACCAAGCGAGAAATGGGCAAAGAAAGGTCATAACAAAAACAAAAAATCCCTTCAAACAGACAAAGTCCTAAACATGGGGGCACTCCAGGCTGGCAACCGTGAAAGAACCTTAGCTAATTAAAGAGCGAGTCCACTATTATACCACATACAGACTATTCTGTTTGTGTGTGTGTGTGTAACACCTGAACATGATTTTCATAGCTATGCATGGTTCTTGTTGTGCCACACACAAGGGGTGAGTCATGAAAAGCTTCCCTGTCTATAGCACAGTAGCAGCAAATATAAATGCCCCTTCTAATAGTTTCCAGGAAACCACTAATAGAATGAGATCCCAGATTCTCTCCAGCACTTGCACACAAACCAGCTCGACTAACTTGTTCATCTTCAAATCGGACTCCATTGTGCTCTAAAGCTGCTTACAAATCTTTCATCGAAGGGTCAAGCAGTGCATCCTGAGGAAAACACTTGGAAATCCTGTTTTCCACAGAGAAGAACAAGTTGCGTGTTATCCATTTTGGACCTGCGTAAGGTCAAGTGCAATAACCTTGTGTTTCTTTCTCTCTGACCCCAGGGGAATGACTACCCCAAATGCATCCTGATACAAGATCAAACCTAGTGATGATGGTTCCGTTTGAAATAACAGATTACTGATGACATCTTTAAACATTCCGTCTGATATCTTTGCACTGCACTGAATTCTTAATGGGAATGTACTGGGCAAAGCATTCCTTCCCCGTGTCCTGAACACCCTCAATTATAGTTTGAATAGTGTATGCTGGCTGCAAATATTTGGCGATAAAACAGGCTTAGATTATAAAAAAGAGGGACTCACCAACTGTCTCCAGGGCCTCCACCCCTGGCTATTTGTATGTTGGACGTCTCTGCTAGACTACCACCTGATCGTTCAAGTAACTGTCCAGTTTGTCGTACTAAGCAGCCCTTTTGTGAACAGAACACAAGACCAAAAGTGGATATCATCTTCAATATTTTGTCACATTCTCTTATTGGACAAATTGATTTCCAAACTGTTTTTAATAAGAGATACTAAATGAGAAATGAAAGTGGTCATGTTTACGTGTGTGACTTGACTAAAAGCAACTTCACAGCTCAATGACATGACCAAACTCGCATTCTGAGACTCTTTGCTGATGTTCGGTGATCTCTATTGCTCTGGTGGCCTCTGTACAAGTGTGCTTTAAAAGCTGTGAACTTTCAAAAATACTCCGGGGCGTACAGGAATACCGCACCGAAAAATTAAGTTAGGGACATTACTGTGCAATTTCACATGCTCTGTGATTTCTATCATGCTTCACGTTTTGACGACCGCCACTTATTAGTTCCTTTCCTGTTGTTCCCTACTTTCCCACAGGTGGGAGAGTCGTCAGCAAGACGAGGAACACCTGGGCTGGTTGTTTCCCCGCCCTATTTAAGATGGCTCCTTTGGCACTCTGACTCCACCACGTGCTATTGTGTTTTGTTAGGAGACTATGGTTTGGTCCATCGTACAACACCCTACACCATGCTTCTCACTTAACCATACATTTCAAACACCGCTGACTTTACTGACTGGCACACACCATTATTCTGGTTGCCTTATTTCTGTTAGTTTGTTTAACAAATACAATCCTTGAGCCAGATTAATCATGTGGTTTCCCTTCTTGTCCAGTCAAGTGAAGCTGGGCTGCCATGGGAACATTTTCAAACTTTACTATGAACATTTTTCAAAAACTGAGTTTTGAACTTTCTAAGTATCTGGCAAGTTGACTTACAAGTAGTAGACAGATTTAGGCATCACTAATAAACATAATACTTAAAATGATATGAACCAACCAAGGCTTTCAAGAAATTAACTTTCAAAGTCAACGACAGTACAACCTAAGTGCCATGTGGTGGGTCTAAGTTGTAGGACTGGACACATTGGCTAAGCTTTTATGCTGCTATTATTTAGCTTTGTTCAATTGCCAAAAATACAGGAATGTTCTAGAAACACTTAGAAAGCAGACTTACTGTACTTTGAACCGGCTAAATTACAGCAGTGGGTATCAGACGCCGCCTGAGCACAGTTCTCGTATATTCAACTTTAAGCACAGCTGGTTCAGGTTAACTGAATGATGAGGTGAACTGAATCAGGTATGGGGGCAGTGGAATTGATCCAACTTTGGGGTTGGGATTTGGGATTTGGGAATCTGTATTGCTGAAAGTACCCAGAGTGCCTGGAATCACACAGAAAAGCACTTAAAATGGATAAGACACTAATTTACAGTTGTTTTGTTGTAATACAAAAAGGTAAGCAACTCTCTAGTCAATCTGACAGTACCCAGACTGCATTTCACAGTGAAATCCATGTAAAACAGCAATTTACTGTTAATCCTTGTTGTAAAAACAAAGCCTTTTTTTTACAGTGTGTCTCCGGTCTGCAGAGGTGGTTCTGAGTATGTGGCTGCCGTCAAGGCTCCCCTCACTATAGTAGACCCTCCACTCAGGCCTGTCCTGGACAACACCCCTCACACACACATACACAAATGACAGCGTAAACACGTAAATACTCACACACACAGGCCAAGACGGAAACATGTTACACATGCTCTTTCTTTCTGTCGTTCTCTCTTTATTGTGCACAACAATGTGAACAAGCACACACATGCGCCGGCCAAACGAACGCCCAGCAAACAATCTCCCCGCCTTGTTGTGTGTCAGCCAGCCAGCCAGCGAGCCAGGCAGTACCATGCCCAAGCAGGCAGGCGGATGCCAGGCTGCCCCCTGCTGCACCAAGCTGAAAGAATGACAAGTGGAAAGGCAAGCGAACGGGGATAAAGGAGAAGTAGAGAGAGGGGGGCTCCATACCCCCCCTCTGGCCCCAGAACAGGGCCGCTCTGGCCCACTCCGACATGAGCGCGATGCCCTCCCCAGAGCCCTACCTTCCACAAAGCATGACGTCCCACGTAAACACGCGGGCACACGCTACATAAGCACATGCAAACACACACACACACACACACACACACACACACACGTTGTTCAAATACACAAGGAGACACATACCACACACATTTCCTCATTAAACACATTTCCTCATTACACACACACACACACACACACACACACGCGCGCGCACGTCGTCGTTGAAGACTTGGCGACAGCCAGCATTAGCGGTCCTTTGTGAGAGCAGGCCTTGGCACATTTCACCTTAATGAGTGGCGGCTTCCAGCTCTGTGCCACTCTAGTGGCGGAATGGAGGCTGGAAGAGAGAGGGAGAGAGGGAGAGAACGAGGGAGGCAATGAGAGGGAGACAGAAAGAGAAAAAGAGAAGGAAGGGAAGAAAGAAAAGAGAATGAAAGGGCGAACGTAAAGAAAAAAGAGAGAGAAAGAGAAAAAGAGAGTGGGAGGGATCGGGCAGCCTTTTTTTAATGGAATGCATTTGATGTTTTTCCTTCAGATTAGCTAAAAAAAAGGCTTGGCACACTCTCAATGCTCATTCTCTCTCCTTCTTTCTCTCCCTCTCTCTCTCGCCCTCTCTCTCTCTAGCCTCGGTCGGCCACAAAAACGTGCAAGGCCCACAACCTCCTGAGTGGAAGAGTGGAAGCTTGGATGGGGGGGGGGGGGTAAATACACACACGAAACCACAATGGTCTTTTTTGCCTCTTTGTTACATGGACAGTTAATGGAATCCATTCATGTCCTGCCCTTTCTCCCCACTCTCTTCCTCTGTATTCCAGGGGTTGAAACCATAGCCCATAAACTCTGGCCACAGGGAGAGTGTGTGAGCGTGGCCTTGCAGGGCCGTGTGGAGGCCTTCCATTCAAACCACTGCGGCCTGCAGGCTTTGTGCACGGCCCACTCCATAAAGCTAGGTCACACCGCAATCGACTGAACGCTGTCCATACTGGAGGGAGAGTGTGTGTTCCTCTCCCCTCCTCTCCTGTCCTCTCCTCTCCTCTCCCTCCCCCCCCTGCCCGCTATGCCCCGGCCAGCCCCGCTCTGCTCCCTCTCTCCCCACCTGACACATGATTTCTCTATCTGACAGTAATTTCAGCCTCGCCGCCTTAATGAATAATGGAGCGAATGGGCTTAAAACGCGCCCCGACAGTAGTCAGTTTAACATAACCACTGCCATCAGCCTTGACATTAATTGCTCCCTAATTCCGGCTGGCTGACGGTGTCGATGGTGATGATGATGGCGACGCTAGTGGCTGGCTGGGGGGAGGACAGGAGGTTGAGGGGGGAGTCAAGTGGAGTAGGGGAGAGTGGATATGAGACGCCTGACACCTCGGGGAGGGAGGGAGCGAGGGAGAGAGAAGGAGGGGGGTAACATTGAGAGGGTGAGGCGCCCATGGGCTCGGGTGGGGACAGGGCTCCATTGTACTGATGGGGGCTGTGCTAAGGCGAGGGCCATTAGCATTGACCGCTCTCTGGGCCAGTGGTGACCGCCGCATGGAGAGTGAGGTCATCAGGGCCCTCTCCCAGCCCCTCACCTCATTGGCTGCTTCTCGTCCGGGGGCCTCGCCATCAGGGGAAAACGGCTGGTCACGTGTTTTGTTTTATTCACAGACATTATCGTCCTAGTGAGGGGGTGATTTTTAAATGTCACGTATTCTGTCTGAGAGATGTCAACGCCAAGGGAACATGTCAGACCGTAAGGAAATAGGAAGGAGAGAAGGAAGCATGGATTAATAGTATGAAGGAAGGAATCAAAGAATCAAGGAATGAGTGAAGGAAGGAAAACATAAAGGAGAGAAGGAAGCAAGGATGTGAAAAGGAAGTAAGGAAGGAATCACAGAAGGAAGGAAGGAAGGAAGGAGATGACACAAAGGCCCATGAGGAGGCAGCAGCAGCGGCTCGTCACAGAGCAGGGCTCCAGACTGTATTATTAACTGGAGGCAGGGCCTCATTAAGCCTGGGGTCCCTTCAGCAGGCTGAGGTGGTCTGGAGGAGCCACCACCTCACCCCAGGCTCACAGCACACGGGGTCAGGGACGAGTGACCGTGGCCAGCTCACCACACCGCACGCACGGCCGCGCGTGGCTGCTCGTTGATGTTCCTTAACGTTCGCAAGCACACGAGTGTGTAAACACACAGGGGGGCTCTGGAGTAGCACGTGCACACACAGCCGGACGTGAAGGCTGGCCCTTATCTAGACCATCTCTCTCTCTCTCTCTCTCTCTCTCTCTCTCTCTCTCTCTCTCTCTCTCTCATACTCTGCTGGTCCAGAGGGATAGAGCACTGCATTAGGCAGCCCCTTCATTGGGCTCCTGTCTCATCCGCTGTCTTGCCGTATCAGCAGCAGGGTCTGGACATGGCTGACGGCTGGTGGTCTGACTACGGCAGAGGACGCAGTGACACGCCCGCCGTGTCAAAGGTCGCCTTTACCGAGCAGACAGCGTGATGAATAGTTTAGGGTTCATCTCTCTCTCTCTCTCTCTCTCTCTCTCTCTCTCTCTCTCTCTCTCTCTCCCCTCCTCCATCGCTGCCCTTAAACGTCCCCCCCGCCCGCTCCATCACTCGTGTTGAATCATCGTATGAAATGATCCCATCTCCGTCAACCCGACCCCCCCCTCCAGACACGCCACGTGCGGCCCAGGGCCAACTCCTCTCTCCGTCTCCGCTTCCTGACCTCGCCTCCCGGCCCTGGGCTGAGCGGCTGGCTCCTTAGCCTCGGGGGGACTTGGCTGGCTGTCTCCTGCACGCTGCGGTCAAAGCCCAGTTCAAAGGGCGCCGCAGCCAGGAAACGTCCGATCCAGTGGAGGACGAAGCGGCTGGCCCTAAGCGGACGAGTGTGTGTGCGCCCGGTGCTCCGAGGCACGGTGACATTCCAGGGATCAAAGGTCAGGTGAAGGGCATGCCACGGTTCCTCTGTGTGGGTGGGAGGACCTGGACATGGTATAAGAAACCTAAAAGGTTATTTGCCGCATGTAAACACATAGACTATTCAATCAGTGTGTTTAAAACAGGAGGGGGAAATTCAGCATTCATAGATACAACTGAGTTGGTATAAAGAGCTTATATTGTCACATGCCCTCAGGTTAAATACAGGGTTACCCAAAAGTGTTGGTTTGAATGTCCGTATAATAATACATTTATGCGGTCTGGGACTTCATTGTTATGCAGACATCGTAATAAAAGCACTCTCCCATGGCTACCCGCCTTTTGACCGTGGATGTAAAACGGCCTGTTTGGGAGACCAGAGGCTTTGCCGTTTCATATGCAGATGGGGAGGCACCTCAGAGAGGTGGCCAGGCCAGGCTGGATCCCCTTCTTCCTCCGTCTCTCTCCCCAAAAACGGAGCTCTGAGGCGGGCCGAGAGGGAGAGGTGGCGGCTTCAAGGTGGACAGGTTCAATATCAGTTTACCATCAGTCATAAGCACACACACATACACACACACACACACACACACACACACACACACACGGGCATACATATGCACAAGCTGAGGCAGGTACACACTCAAAGGCCTACAGAGGCTCCTACCAACACACACACACGCACACACACACACACACACACATGGGCAAACACACTCTTGCACGAGGCACTAACTCCCGGGGGCGTCGTGGCAAACTCGGCAGCGTAGCCGCTTTCATTCCAAGGCGCCGCTGTTGCCGGATGCACACACATAAAGCAAAAAGCCCGGCGCGGGGATTTGAATAATTCGGCATGGAAGACACACTGCATAACAAAAGGTGAGTGAAGAAGAGGGGAGAGGAAAAGCAGGGGAGAAAGACAAACGAGGGAAGCGGGTGTTTCACAGTGTTCGCCTCTTCACTGGGGCCACGCCGCAGCTTCAGTTGAAAGCGGGAGAGAATACATTCGGGCAGCGCACCAAAAAAAAAAAAAAAAAAAAAACTAGAGCAAAGGGAGAGTGATAAACGAAAGAGTTGGGATTACTCTTCATGACCAAAGGCATTTATCTCTCTTTCTCTCCGTTCACCCCCCCCCCCCCACACACACACACACACACACCCCTTGTCTTTAACAGAGCTCCACCAGCCATGGACCCGCTCTGGCTTAATGTCGCTGCGCTCGCCGGCTCTGTAATTAGCTGGACATCTCTTCCCGGGTCCAGACTGACAGGTGTGTGAGTGTGTGTGTGTGTGCGCGTGAGAGAGAGAGAGAGAGATAGAGAGAGAGAGAGAAAGATGCTGCCTTTGTCCCCCGAGGCAAAACACTCTCCTGCCACAGGCAGAGAGCACCAACAGACATCTCCATCACCGAAGCTCTCTCTCTCCCTCTCTCTCTCTCTCCCTTTCTCATCTATAGGATTCGACCACAGTGGAGCAGTTAATGATCCTCCTCCACAGGTTCAACTTATTCTCATTTGAAGACTGCTTATACGGGACATTAAGTGTCTTTTTTTCCCCCAGCCATTGTGACTCCCTAACCATTGATTTCTCCATTCTCCTGCGCTGCCTTTGATCCTGCTGTCAATCACCTGTCTATAACATGTGGTCCCTGGACGTCCCAGTAAAATCTGTGAGAGTCAATTATGAGGACATCACTTCTCAATGGACAGTAGGTTACTGCCGGTCTGTGTGTGTGTGTATGTGTGCGTGTGTGTGCGTGTGCGTGTGTGTGTGTGTGCGTGCGTGCATGCATGCGTGTGTGTATATGTGCGTGTGTGTTAAGAGTAGGGATTTTATCCCAGCTGGAAATTCATGCATAGGAAGGGGGGTAGGGTGAGCAGGATTGGGTAACACCATGCCATGCAAAACCTGACTGACAGCCCCATGGGGGCTGGTGGGTGTGTGTGTATGTGTGTGTGTGTGTGTGTGTGTGTGTCGGACAGGACACGTCAACTTCAAATGAATGCTCTCTCCTTATTGTAGACCATTCATTTCGGGGTATGGTACATAGCCCTACATAATGCTGTATCTCTATCTGGTTTTTTCACCTCCCTCCTGGCCTCTCTGAGTCCACTGTACGCACACGTGGATCAAAAAGACAAAGACGTCTTCCAGACTCTTCAACCTGACAACAAGAGATGCCCACTCACATCTTACATTGCGAGACAGGGTGCTCCTGTAAATAAATGTAAAAAATCCAACGTTTAAATGACCTACTGGAACTCTATTGCCATGGTGAGTTGGCTGAGCCAAAAGTGTTTCACGACTTCATAGTGAATATTCAAACACAAAACAGATCATGTCTTCTTTTCAATAAAGCATAATCGCGTGTTGTCAATTGAAAAATTACCGCATATTTAACGGCGGGGCCCGTGAAGGGCAGATATATTGGAGATTACCAAGCTAAATGGTTGGTCTCCAGTGGTTTAATTAATGCCAGCCCATACACTGGCAAACAAAGGCTTTAAAGCCATTATGATGAGGCGGGAGAGATGTAAAATATTCTCATGTCCTAAATGGTTAGATGAGACAGCGAGTGAATGGCCTACCTTTTCCGCCACAATTTGGTTCTTCTTTCATTTCGACGAGGGCCTAATCTTTGTCGCACAATGCAGCGAGAGATTGACAGCCTAGACGGCTGGCCTGGGGAAATGTGCGACATTAAAAATGACAAACGAGGTTTGCTGGATTTTGGGTGGAAACGCGTGTGTGTGTGTGTGTGTGTGTGTGTGTGTGTGTGCATTTACATTTTATGCATCAATGTGCCTGTGTTTGCGGTGTGTGTAGACAACATTTTGCGTGGATTTGAGTGCATGCGAGATGAGCAGGTCGCCTAAAGGAAGCCATTACAATTTCTTTTCAACACCCTTTTCTGAAAAGCCAGGGATTCAGACGGAGTTTCCTTAATCACAAAGGCAAGGATTTGGCTCTTGCCTCAATCTTGCAGCGCTAATTTATTCATTCAAAAGTCTTAATATTTGGCAGTGGGCAAGGGATCACACAACATGTGTAAAAGCATGTTCCCTGCAACTCTGACAATTTCTATTAATTAAAAAAGGATCAGGGCTTTTATTTTCTTCCTGGGAGCCCCCCCAAAAAACATTAATGCATTTCATTTTCTATTTGCAGGAGTTCAATATACAAAAATAAGAAAAGAAAAAAAACTACCTTTGAAGTTTAGTCTTATAGTATTATCATTTGGCAATTTATGGCACTGCATTTCACAAGCAATATAGCACATTTTTTCTGTCACATTTAGTTCAAGGTTCTTTCCCTATGATATCAATACAAACTACTTCAAAAGTGCTATTCATTTTTGCCCACAAAAGGATTATCTCTTTCAGATCAACATGTTCTGTTAGCAGTACCATTTAAATCGTATTCCTGCCATTAATCATTCATGTTAATACGAGTTTTTATCGTGTTCCCAATTTAGGGGGATTTTTGTTGTTGTTTTTTTTTGGGTGTAGGCAGAAACATAAATCAAGCCGCTTTTTCTAGCGAGCCAATTCAAAACCATGTGATGGGGTAAACACATCTATTGGCCAACAATAATTGAAGGATACGTAGATTGGCATTCAAGAAAATACACACTAGCACACACTCTCAATGCAGTGTGTGTTGGGCTCTCTGTCAAGCCGAAGTGAATAAGAAGGATTCTACCTGACCTGACCTGCTCTGCCTGAGTGTAGCTCTCCCCTCTGCCAAGTGTTCTACACACCAAGGTCAGGCCAGCTCAGTACTCCCTCACTTATAGATTTCTGTAGTTCGGTCTCTGTGTGTGTGTGTGTGTGTGTGTGTGCGTGTGTGTGTGAGTGAGTGTGCGTCTGTGTGTTTGTGCATCTGTAGGTGTCTCTGTGCCCTCTCTGCCTTGTTCGCCAGTCAGTCTTAAAACCTGTCTGAGAGATAAGAGTACTAGTACTTTATTTCTTTCCCATTCCGGCAAAGTCTCTCCTCTCCCCTCGCGCACCCCCCCCCGCTCTCTGCCCCCTCGGTTCATCCGCGCTAGTCTTTCACTCAATGGTTCAGCACTCTGGCTTTCCCACTTCATCCAGTCAATACGGGGGGATAAGGAGTGGGCTGTAAAGTTCATTAATTCCTGCCTAACCTAGGCCCTGGCTCCACTAATACCCCCTCCTCTCTATTGATGTTCCCGTTCCCAGGGAGAGGCGAGAGCGCTTCAGCCATGCACCTCACACACCGTCCCCTTTTACCCCCCACCCTGCTCCTCCCCTCTCCCTCTCTCTCTCTCGCTGGTCCTCTCTCTGTCTCTTTCTCTGTCTCTCTCTCTCTCGCTCTCTCTCCCATCCCTCTATATCTCGTTTCTTCACTACCCTGCCATCCCTTCTCTCTCTCTGCCCTACATCCGGCCCTCAGGAGAGGAGAGGAGAGGAGAGAAGAGGAGAGGAGAGGAGAGGAGAGGAGGAGAGGAGACTCCCTTTTAAAGAAAGGGGCTTAATCTCACAGATGAACCCCCACTCCGAGCCTCCTCCCCTGGGCAGCCCTCTGGTTCAGGCCAGGCTCTAGCCCAGCACGGGGCCTCCGGGGAGGTGGGGAAGAGGATGTATGGGGCCTTGACCTCCGGGGTCACGTTCCAAAGGCCAATTCAAAAGGCTGACATCTGTTGCTTAGCTTTTTGATCAGGGAGGAGAAAGGAGGGGACTCAAGCATCCCCCCCACCCCCTTTTCACCCCGAGAGAACAGTGGGGCCCGGTGTAAAATAATAGCCCAGCAAGATACCATTAGTTTGTGTTTTTGTTTGTCGTTTACAATACGGTGAAAATGAACCAGAATGGAGGCGGGAGACAGGGTGGGGGTGGGGATGGGAATGTTTCTTATTTATGTAGGTTCCCACCTTATTGTGTGTGTGTGTGTGTGTGTGTGCGTGTGCGTGTGTGTGTCTGTGCATGTGAATAAGACGGGGTATCAACCCAAAGAAGGGCCCTGTGTGTTCTCAGGTTGGTCACAGTAAACTGGAGTGGTGTGCATAATCCCTGCTCCTGATAGCCTGAATAGCTCTATCAAGTGACCCATTCCCTGCACAATGAACGATTAGGATCACGCTCATAATTTGGGTGGCAGACATTTTCCTAATTCAAATATTTTCATGAATAAAAGTGTGGTTAAATATGTTTTGGTTTGCAATTTGCATAACTTCACACATATCGTTGCTCACCAAAGCGGCAGGTAGAAAAGTTATGGAAACAATATGTATGAAAATGAGTCACTGGGTTAAAATCCTTTCCCGCAAGAGGCGCCTTTTCCCATAAGCGGCCGATGTTCACAAACTGATGAGAAGCTTATGCCGGTTTTAAGGGCCGATAGACTGCCATTTTGGCTTCTTTCTCGGGCGCTCCTGTTTTGTCATGCAGAGCTGTCTAATAGCTTCCCAGTGCAGTTGGCATGGTTACCAGAGGAGAATAGCGCCGTCTTAAATCTGGCGACTGCATCTCACAGAACCTGCTACAATCTCCGGACAATCTAAGTATTAACATCCAACTTGTGCCTGGCTCTTCCCAGCCCGGCACGGCACACGCTCCCAGCCCGGCCCCGGCACAAAGGGATTTCTCTTTACAGGATCAAGCCAGCTCAAATGGGGTTCCAACATCATTACCCATCAAAGCCCTCTCGTGGCCCCCCGATGTGAGGCAATTGTCTTTTTAATTTTGTAAAAAGGTAGGCGAACGGAGCGTTAGATCCTACAGAACGTCAGGTTTGGGATGAATGCCGGATGCCGTAGCAGTGCTCAATATGAGGAACGGGAAGGGGACTAACGCGATGTTGGACGGGGGCTGAGGCTTAACCACCCCTAAGGTAAATCCATGGAGCGTAGCATTAAGGGAGCAGCCTAGTGCTAGGGTACGTTTCTTCAGGGAGGGTCCTGGGTAAAGCGATGCGAGAATTCGTGGTGGCTTCAAAGATGTCAGGCCCGACGGCTGAAAAGCACTGTCTTCACTATTGGTTAGTTCACGCTAACAGAAGGAGTTCTTACATTTGTGCTTGCTCATCTCTCAGTTTGGATGTGTTTGTCATGGGAACTGTGGGGCCGCTTCTAAGTGTTTCCTGTACCACGTTTCAAGGGTAAAAAGATACCGTTCATTGTTATGAAAATGAATGTATGCTCCTGTATGAGTCCGACCAATATCATTTTTTGTGATATATCAAAATGCTATGATGATGATTTACTTGGAAATTTGGCATGGTTCAATGGAGACAGCACGTTCCCACTAAATCCATGAAACAAATCAAGTTAAGCAGCCGCCCCATTGATCTTTAATTAGCTGGTTGTTAATGGCCTTCACGGTGCCTCTGTATTGACGCCTGGGGGTCAGCCAGAAGACTGAGGGTGGCCCACTAAAGGCATTGCCTGTTGCCTGAGAATCGGACTGTGACTGGGTTGGCCTGAGCATGATGCAGACCTAAACACCTGGGTCATTCTCTATGGGAACTGTCCGGCCCGTTTGACAGGTGGTGAGGCGATGTCCGTGAGGCATTTTACCGGACAGTGAAGCTGTATGTTCAAAAAAAGAGTGGAACTGGAATACATTTAGTAATGGTAATGATCTTCCTAATTTTTGCATTTAGATATTTGAATTTTTTTTTCTGTATTTGCAGCCCCACATTTACAGTACAGAATGATTCATAACAGCGGGGGACTATGGTGAAAACTTTGAACGTGTTATTTTTTTGTGAAGTACTAGGTAGACCTTTGGAAAGTTCAACCAAGTGCTGATGGTTTAGACCCCATTTACATTAATCGTTAGCATAATATAGCCACAGTTGACTCAGAGCTTCGGAATATATTATCACACCCTCCCTCTAAAGTGTCAAAGGACACTGCTTAGATGAAGGTCTGGGAAGAGTGACCCTTCCAGGCCTCCATCTGTTGGTGCCCATCTCAAGGCACATTGGCTCCCGTTGGTATATCACCAACCGAAGAGCTAATTCCGTAAGGTCAACAAGGGAGGCACCGCTAAACTTGGGCTAGCGCTAACTTAGCATTCTGGGAGTTGGGCCAGGCGGATGGGCCAGCCTGCGGAGAGCAGCAGAGGTGAGGAGAACAAAGACGGACCCCTTCCGCCTTGCAGCTCCGGACCTCCATATGGCAGGTGTGAACGGGGTCGCTCGTGTTTGCTGTGCAAGCGTGAAAAGTCCACACACAAGTAGCACTTGGCAAGGCTGTACCGCAGGGCTGTTCGGTACAGTAGCAGCTTCAGTAGAAGTTTCAGTTGGGTTTGTTTTTTTCGAGATATTAGCACAAAGCTACACGGAGCCATGTAGCCTGAAAGCAGCAGTTAGTCAAAAAGTGTGGACGTGAAATGTTGTAATAAAAACTAATCAACTATGATGTATCTAGAAATAAATTACGTAAGAATATATATTGAGTTTTTGATATTCTTCAAATGTTGCACTTAACTCACATGGGTCAGTGTAAAAATGATTTATTGCCGAGCTCAAAAGATCGAAAAACCATTATGAAACTACTCTGAAAAGAACCCCCAAAGCATTCATGCCACAAGTAAAAGTGAAGAACATGCTACTTGTCTGGCAAAAGTGTTTTAAGTGTTTTAGGGGAGTAAAACGAAAACAAATTGTTTTAAACCTGTTCACTTGTTTGCCACAGGAGAGGACCAAACACCCATTATGTGCCTAACTCCAGGGAAAGAAGTGACTTCCACAAGTTAGAATGGAAAGGGCAGTTGACGTCTTTGCACAGCCCTGAATGTCACCCGTTCCAGCAGATTGACAAAATAATATGCACTCATCGCTTTAGCCTGAATTTGAGGAGTAGAGGGAGAGAGAAAAAGCAGGAAGGAAAGGACTCAGGGAGCATTTGGGCTATTTTTTTTTCTCCTCTTTTTAATCAGCGGAGGAAGAGTGACATGTCCAATCATAACAAAACATCAGCTGTTAAATAGGCCTTTGCAATCACTGTCAACCAGCTTCCATTAGAAAGAAGCCCTTTCCTGGACATCAATCAGGGTTTTATGGGCCATTTCATTCATTCATTATTTAATTATACACATAACCGCTTTATTTATTTATCTAACAATTGAAGGCACTTTTTGGGGAGGCAGTGTGCCCTTAATCTTTTATAATTTTTTTTTACACAATCACATAGGAGCCTTGTGTCCTTTGTGTTCATTTACGTCTGAAGTATTTTCTTTGTGTTTTCTTTCATAATTTCCCGTTTGTTTAGTGCCTGATGAGTACAACCTACCCCCCCAAAAAAACAACCGTATCTGAACTTAAAAAAGAACCAAACTACAAAGTAATGTTGTCAATGAAAGTGTCAGACAACTTCTCAAATGACATCCCAAATGTATAACCCACTTTGAGTTCTCTCGAAGTGATCTGCTCTCTAATATTACGTCAAGTAGATTTAATGTACATACATAAAAAAAACATCATCCTTATGTTAAATCATATGCAAATAGCAGACTGTGGAGATCTCAAATTATTTCTCCAAATTAAGCACGTTAGCCATGAAATGATTTGCTTTCGTTTAGGAAGCCATGCAATCCAATTTGAGATGGTGCATGCTGTACAGTACATCTCTCCTCCAATGTGCCTCTGATCTTGTGAAAATGAACCTTCACAAAAGCAAGAGGCGTGGGTCACCTAAGTATAGCAATGAGAGGTACTCCCAACTGGGAATGAGATTGAAATTGGAGATTAGTGAAGCTTTATCATGATTTCCATTAAAAAAGCTCCTAGCATAACCAACCCATTTAGGTTTCTTGGACAGAATTGCCAGCCACAGGAACTTTGCTGGAAAACTTTGATTCGGATATCTGTAAAGCATTAGGCTGCATAGTAATTCTCTAATTGGTGGATCAATCCGAAAACCTACGTTTTAGGGTTGTGTGATTCCTCAGTGAGATTCAGATAAATACCATAGTAATTCAAGATGGCACTTTTTTTAATGTAGGACACAATTTTACATTCCTGGGTATTATCACTGCAGTGGGCTTAACACGTTTTGCCGTTTTACACAACTATTCAGGGTTGTTTTTTTATCCTGCATTTATCCTTTTTGAATCTGTATATTATCTGTTTGATCAAGAGTGAAACATGCCTTAGACTGGATGGAGCCTTTGTTATGCATACATCTATTTCCCCTATGGCCATTCAAAGCTCGAGAGATACCATTCCAACACAGTTTCACCTGCGGGGGCAAACCGCTGCTACAGGTGCTCACTCAATCTATATGGGCTGGGGTGACAAACAAAATGGCTGTCCCTTGATGAAGTTGCCTAAATGTGATGTTGTTCAGGAAACTGAGATGGACGTCCGCTTATAACTCACGTTCGGGTCACCGTACCCACAGCAATGAATGTGTCTGTCTCCAGGTATAACGACGCCACAAATGTGAAAGGGAGCATGGTTGCGGCCCCCATTGCAGTCAAACAATGGTACCCCCTTTGGTTAGAGACAATAAAGCTAGATTTCGCTCTCTATGTCTTTGTCTTTGTCTCTCGCTCTCTCTCGCTCTCTCTCTCTCTGTCGGCCTCTCCCTACCTTTTCTTCACTTTGTGTCTTTCACCTTTCACCTCCTCTACACATACCTCTTTATATCACTGCTCCGAATCTCAAACCCCTCTCTCTCAAGACATCAATCTATCACACAGGATCATGTGTGTGTGTGTGTGTGTGTGTGTGTGTGTGTGTGCGTGTGTGCGTATGTCTGTGTTTGCCAAGGAGAACAAGCTATTAAACAAATTAGCAGCCCGGTCCGTTATGCATCTCATCACATAACTCTCTCTCTCTCTCCCTCTCTCTCTCCCACACCCAGGTGACCCCTAAGCCCCACTCTGACAGTCCGCTAGCATATTGATTAAAGCCGTGCGTGCGCCCCGCTCGTCACAGCAGGCCGGTGAACAAGCAGCCGCTAGGTAAACAGTGTTGTTTGTCTTACAATGATGTGTCCAAGGTTTCGGGAAAAGAGGGCGGCCGTGGCAAACCAGAGAGGAGGACAGAAGGCAAGTGTGTTTGGGAATGTCACAAGTGTAGTGGGTGGAGAGGGGGCCACCTGTGTGTACGTGGGCGGGTTCGTAGGAGAGGTAGCTTTAGTGTGTGTGTGCATATGTGTATATATATGCGTGTGTGTATAATGTGCTAGAGTACCTTCCTCCTAAGTTGGCACAGGGCTGTCTGTTAATCACTGCCAGGCTCGTCGCCATGACAGTGTCACCACTTTAATTGTGTTATCAAGAGATAGGGCAGCGCGGAGGGCACCTTTCAACCAGATTAACATTTGCCTGTGCATTACATAAGCAAACACGGAGGCCTTGATCATGATTAAAACAATAAGAAAAAGATTATCGCTCCCAGCCTGCCGTTGAGCCTTGAGCTACGCGAGACGGCAGGTTTTTTTTTTTCTTTCTTTCTCTTTTTTTTTTTTTTTGCATGAGTGCCATTTTCTGAGCCGAGGTTTTTTCTCTGCTTCCTTTGTTCTTGCTAAATGTCATTGACACTTCTGTAGGTGTGGGCCCTAATGCTATTTATGGTATGCTATCATCTGCTAAGGCTTGACGGATTGGGTTATGTGTGTTGTTAGGGAGGAAAGTTTTTCTCAAGGTCACACAAGTTGGATAGTGTTGCGTGTTCACTGCAGATATGCTCTCTGTGAGGAGGCGTCACCAGAGAACATTAATGGGCTTTGAACCTAAAACTAATAACACTGTTACGAAAATATAAAACGATTTGTTTTTTTTGTCTCTCTTGACCCGCTCTTTCCAGAGGTTTGCCATTCACACGTCCTCAAACGGAACTTTTATGTCATGTTTGTGGTCTGGCATTTTGTTAAAACTAGAGTAGAAGGAAATATGATTTGAATTGAAGTAAGCGAAGCCTAACAATGTGCCGGGTGTGCGTTGATGAACCCGTCCACCAGTCACACTGCAGATTCCTCAGCTGAAGCCCTTCTCTTATCCATTCTACTTGCTCCGCTAAGGACCACTAGACCACGCTGCGGACCAAACGCAGCGCACACACACACACACACACACTTGCTATGCCGCTCCCACAGCGTAGTATCCCCCCGCCCACATCATACCACAACCCCCCCCCACCCCTTCCCACCCCAGGCCAGATCCCCACCTGGCATTCTCCTGCACTCACTCCGCCATTCCCTAGGTAGGTAAATCAGACCACGTTAATGATAACCCGCTAAGGCCCCCATTTTCTTTTCTAAGAGGGATAATTGGCCATCATTGTCTCCCCCAGCCCTGCCGGTGCGGTGCGATGTGGGGAGCGGCGGTGGCCAGATGCCCGGCCGCGGCACTCAAAGACCCCTTCATTAGAGTGAACCCGAGGACCAGCGGGCCACAAAAGCAGGAAAAGGACAATTAACAGCGCCGCCGCCCCTCCCCGCCTCCCCTCTCTCTGTGTCTCTCCCCTCTCCTCCTCCGGCCTGGTGTTATATTCTTCACGGGTCCATCTGCTGGAGTGCAGGTGAAAGGTTGGTGGAGGACTTCTCCATTCGGGGGTTTCCGCGGCTGTGTGTGTTTGTGGACTCTCCTCTTTCCTCCTCTCCCCACGCGAGCGCACACGCAGAGCAGAGGTCCGTGTCGGCGTCCTTCCCTGACGCCTGTACAACATGACGACTTCCAGGTTCACTTTCATATTCATACACTCCTGATATCTGAATTATTCATTGTGCTTGTGCGAATATGCGCTTTGTATTCGTGGGTATAAAAATGCGTCAACATCAGTGAAGCAGAACCATATTTTAGATTAGGTTCCACGATGTATTAAAAATGTTTTTAAAATGTCAAATACACTCTGGTTTCATACGATTGGCAAAAACATGCTATGGCTTAACACTCTCTGTAATAATTACCATCTGGTATTGATACGGCGATTAAACTGGTGGATTAGCCAGTGGTAGATTTGCGCGTGTTCATTTATGTGCAGAAAACAAAGCAACAAGCCACGGTGGAACGGCACTACTACCAACAGATTACTTATGTGGAGATTACACATGGTAGCATCTAATAAGTATTATAATGACTACGAGCAATGGCAGGATATGCCGGGGGGAATAATTGCTGGGTCCATGAATTAATTCAAGTCCCCCATAAGGTATATTTACCTAAGCAATTTAAAAGCCATAACCATGTGTCATGAGGTATCAGTGATATTCAAATGACCCTTTTTTCTTTTTCAGACCTTTATTTTTTTTCCCACAGACAGAATCATGGCATATTTACACCCAAATTCATTCAAATGCATTTGAGAAGAATCGTGCTAACGCGAACGCTTGCTGTAAAAGGACCTTTTAGCAAAGAGACCACGCGTCCCTACATGTTTTTACATTATTCATGAGAGCGATTTGGATAATGCCGGGTCTGACTATTACTTACTCTACGGTGTGTTAACATGTGTTAAGAGTGATTTGAGGAGATGTGGGTTCATGGTAAATGGGGGTTTCGATTACAGCGAGAGTGAGGGAGCAAGTATTTCATGCTTTTCAGAACAGCGTAGCATTAATGTAATTCTGTAGCCACACCACGTAGGCAATACCTCGGTACATTTGATTTTGTCCTTCTGTTAATCCATTTCATTGGGATTTAATTACCAATCGCACCCAAAGAAAAGTCCTAACAGAGTTGAGGTGCGTTACTTTGACTCTAATTTTCCACTCTAAAAATACATTTCAATGATGCCGGATGAAACCATGTCAAATTACACAACGTAACCTGACTTACAATTTGATGAGAGAAGCAGAAACACAATTAGCACACCGCTACACAAACAGCACTTTAGCTTTAGTTAATGCCAAATGCCACTTCCTGTGTCACCAAAGGAAGTTTCCCCAGCACCTGCAGTGCTTCAGGCCCTTTTTATGTCGAGTTTTGTTTCCACCTCAAGATTCAGGTTCAGTGTTTTAGGTGGTGTGACTGGGAAATGTGTGTTGGATGTCGTGCTGTTACCTGACTTAATGAGGTCTGTTTATTCTTGTTTTCCCCTCCTCTCTTCCTTTCTCTGGCACTTTGTCCCTTCCTGCCATTTCCGCCAAAGTCAATCAACACCTCCCAGTGACAGCTTACGTGCCAGAGACACAAGGTTGTCTTTGTGGGGGTTTAACAACGTTGTTGCTGCTAGCTAAGCAACTGGTGAGATCCGCCACAGCGATGAAAGACCTGCAAACAACCACAGGTGATTTTAACCCATCGAGGAACTAAAATATAACATTGCAGGTGTACGGCACCCAAAAGTTCTAAAACAAGCAAATTCTTTCCCTTAAAAAAACTTAGTGTGGTATAGTATATTGTATATTGTCATAACGACCCATGTTTTCCTCTTTTGAAATTCTTAAAATTGCCAGTATTATCTTTCAGATTGAATACACTTTGCCATGAGTGCTTTGTTCAAATACAATTAGAAGTTGAGTCCAGGCTTGGCAACCGCCCTGTGTTAAGATATGCATGGTCCACTGTTAAGCCTGCCTCTAGTAACAAGGCTCTTTTAATCTCCCAACTTTGAATAACTGGAGAGTCCCCCGAAAGGACAGTTTGCCTCAGCGATTGTGATATCAACGCAATCTCCTGCCAGACGAACACGATCATTATCTTAATAATGACCATCAAAATGAGGTTTTAATGCTGAGCTCGGCAGTGGCGGTTGTACCCCAGGGAAGGACTTCTTAGAGACAACTGCTCCTAGATGTTATCTAGCGTGGCGTTTTATCT
Source organism: Galaxias brevipinnis (assembly GCA_036023535.2). NCBI lineage: Eukaryota > Metazoa > Chordata > Actinopteri > Galaxiiformes > Galaxiidae > Galaxias > Galaxias brevipinnis. The sequence continues at coordinate 813 of JAVQIZ010241641.1, read as the reverse complement.
GATCTGCCTCCAACGATGTGAGGGCTCCCAAAATGTGGCGTGGGGAAACCAAAAAAAAAAATCTCCACCATAACGGCGGAGAGGACATGTGTGTGGTTGTGTGTGTGTGTTTACACGTGCACACACACACACACACACAGAGTGATGCACACACACACGATATAGCTGTTCAAAGGACACACTGGTCTGCCAAACATGTCCCTAAAAGGAGGACTGCACACTATACATGCAAATGCTTCCCCTGTTTTGGGTAAATGCAACTCACAGGAGATATTAACATAAAGCTCTGGGCCACGATACCTTCCACTCCACACCCTTCAACAGAAACCTTCCCAAACACAGCCCAGCCACCTCCATCGATCACGCCAATGCAAAACACAATAAAACAAGCACACACTTGACGGGACTCCTATTGCTGGGTTCCCACCACTGTATCAGAATACATTTGGGATGTGGCAATACGCCCTGCAAACAGGTCCAGAGGCTCTGTGGGGTACTGTAATCAAACAGAGCAGAAAGGCAGGGGGGACGACGCGAGCACACCACCTGACCAAAAAGAACGCGCGTCCATTCCAGTCCCCTGCATGTTAATCTACCGGAGGGCAGCAGAAAACGGGCAGACCAGGAGGAGAATAAAGGAGAGGAAGAAGAGAGGAGCGAGGCCTATTTATCACTCTAATTACGAGAGGCAGATCAGAGGGGCCGGCTCGCTCTGGGACCCCCTGACTCAGGGAAAAGGCTCAGACGGGTCAACGTGAATATTAATACGGAGGCGGAGGAGAGATATGAGGGGGGGGGGGGGGGGGGGGGGGG
>JAVQIZ010241639.1:0-35249 GCA_036023535.2 Galaxias brevipinnis | reverse complement strand
AGAGAGAGAGAGAGAGAGAGAGAGAGAGAGAGAGAGATAGAGAGAGAGAGAGAGAGAGAGAGAGAGAGAGAGAGAGAGAGAGAGAGAGAGAGAGAGAGAACAGACTGTTTTATGTGCGCTCAGAGTCGGGCTGCTATCGTAATCAACTATCAGCGCCTTCCCTCTCTCCAAAACCACCCACGTGGAGAGAGCTTCCGCTGCCACCAGCACTCACTCAACCCCCGGAACAACTAATCTCTTTGCCTCCTGTGCCCTGCTCTGTTTCTCTCTGTCACGCTCTCTCTGCTACACACAGTCACACACACACACACACACACACACACACACACACAAGGCACACACTGCTCGTTCATTTAGCAGATTGCTCGCTTGATGTAATATGGAGAGACGTATCTGCATCATGAACCACGATGGTAAATCCTCACCTTTCGGTCCGTGTGTGTTTGTGTCTGTGTCTGTGTGGGCGTGTTTTCATGTGTCTGTGAGACAGCACAGCTCCCCACTGTTAGAACGATCACTTGTGTCGCTGTGATCTTTGACCCCACCTACAGTCTCTGGAATGCTGGCATATCATTTCTGGAGTGGGAGTGGGTCAGAATGTCTGGCTTTGTTTGGGGTTGTGGTGTTTTTGAGCTTCCAGCGGTGCATGGACTGGACCTGTGCACGAACAACACTGACTTCTCTATTACAGTCAGGAAGCCCCGTCACTTTCCACTACAAGGCGGCCATTTTGTGTAAATGTAGGCCTGCACATACGCCGAGTAGAAGCACAATTCCATAATATTGAATTGCTAGGAATGTCAAATAGTTTGTACTACTATTATTAACATTATTATATGACATTATGACATTTTAAACACAATCTGTATTACACATTGTGAGCAAAAGTCTGTATCTCCTACCAAAGTGCTAGCGTCTGCCTGCATCTCGGAGAACAAAGGATACCCCATGTGCTTGAATCAAGGTTGGGTATTTATAGAAATTTTTATTGAGCATCAGCAACAAAAAGATGTTGTCAGCCTACGAAATTATTGTCTCACCCACCTGGCTGACAAATGAAAATAGCGCCACATTTGTTGCACTTGGAACAAGATGCAAGTACAGTTATTTCCTCCACACCCTTTGTTCTTGATAAGAGAAGACCTTCTGGTGTGTCGGGGCTCTATTTTTCACATTGTACTGTACGTTGTTTCTATGTGATGACATAAGCAAACAACACAAAGGCGTGAGTAAGACTTGCCGGCTTATGAAACCAATTCTCCGAGACTATCTTTGCCTTCAGCGAAACACATCCAAAACCTAGTGGCGACCTTGCATCGGTGCGCTCCGCCCACGCACCCTACCTGGGAATCAATTCAGCCATCTCGGCTCCATCTATTTGGGCATTGAGAGGGAGAGAGAGAGAGAGAGAAAAAAAACATACTGAAAGATGTGGAGAGAGGCTAATGATAAGCAGGGGGAGAAAATAGCCGAGATGTAGCGGCCGCTGTAGACAAAGGGCGAGCGACAAAGTGGGTGAATCATCTGCTCGCTAGCCCGCCATGTAGCCCACGCGGCTGGCTGAAAAGAAGTATAAATAGCCGTTATCATTTAGAAAACGATCCAAAATAACGCGGGCAGAGCGCGCGAGAGAAACAGTCAGACAGAGAAGAGAGGGGAGAGAACATTGCACTGAGCCCACTCCTCTTCCAGCCCAGGCCTGCCATTAAGCCTGTCTCTTAGTCACCAACACAGTAACACTTCGAGTCTCTTGGCCTCTCTCTGTCTCTCTCTCTCTCTCTCTCTCTCTTTCTCTCTCTCTCGCTCTCTATCTCTCTTGCTCTCTCGCTCTCTCTCTCTCCCTCCCCCCCTCTTTGGAATGTAACACTGGTCCTGTTACGTGGTTCACAGTCATCCGCGTCCGCCCACCACGGATGGTTGGCGCGTTGATTTGGAGAAAGTAAGCGGCCAACTTGAGCCGACCCGCCCCGATGCGATTTGTTCCAGATCTGAGTAATGACATTCACAGTGCCTTACCCAAGGAACCACTCATACAGAAAACGGAAGTAGAGGGTGGTAGACAGTGGAACGGTGGAAGCATGGCTATAATGCCCTTACAGCAAGTACAGTTAATGAAGAGAAGATGCAAGTGTACGCGACACACATTGATATCTACACACCATGTCAGTATTCTCCCATATCATATCAACTCTATTGTATTTCCAACCTGCCCCATTCTTATTAGGCTGAACAAAGACCAGTGTTCATAAGCGACTCCATCCTCTTTGTCTACCCCTAAGAGGGCACTGTGGTTTGACTCATACCCTGCAGCCCCTGTTGCTAAGCAAACAGCAGACAAAACAAATAAATAACAATCTAATCTGAGTGAGACCAGGCAGAGGCTAGAAATGAAGGGGAAAAAAACTAAACAGAGAGGTAAAGCAGAGACAGTTCTTGGCATGAATGAGATCTCCTGCTCTCTACCTGTCAGTGGGCCAAGTATAAGCCTGTGACTGGAAGGTCCTAATACAGACTCCATAGCCATGTGTCACTTCAGGAAAAAAAATAACCTTTCATGCCAGGATACGCTGCAATGATTTCCTTCATAGCATTTTTCATTGTTTTTGGAATGGGAAATCTGCACTTTCATACGGTCTACTGTTATTTACAGTTAATAACAGTCAATGGTTTTATGTCATGATAACCTTCTTATCAACGTACGTGACCTAAAATAGTTTTCGTGTTTACAATGAGACACCACCAAAGTGCTTTGTGTTTTGCAGTAAATTGGTTGGACAGAAACAGTCAAACACAATATAACTGTAAGAGGGTATAACTGTTACCTGGGTGGTTGACCGTGGAGAGCCATGGTAACCGGTACGTTCCTGTTCTGAACGTGTGAGTGTACCACGTTCCTGGGTTGTTAAGCACGTTCTCAACTAGTCTCATCTGCATAAAGAACAGATGAAAACAAGTCACTCTAATATCGTCCAGTTTTATATGGTCAATTTAACAGGAATATTGTTTTTATCTGCAAAACTACGGTAAAACAACAGAAGCCATAGGATTATTTGAACCCTGCTTTACAATTATGTATTACTTACATTATAGTCTTACATTACTATTACTTAGATTTACAAGTTACCTTTCAAGATCAGTTTTGCCGATACAATTCCGTACACAAGTATTATTGTTGCCATGGCGTTGACCCATTCTATTATTTTTGTTTGTGAGAGGAATCTCTCACAAACAATTAAAATGTCTCGGCTCTTAGAATCTATTAGTCTGGATCTAGGAAGTTGCTCAGCTCAGCCGTCTCTAAATGGAGAGAAAAACAAACATCTTCCTGGATTATGGTGGGTGACAATTTGCTTCAAACTGTGATTTAAGGATTTACAATGAGAAAACAAACATTAAAAAGTCTGGTGCACAAATAAAGCACAATGTGCCCCAGATCTACCAGTCAACCTCCAGTATATTGTACCTCGGTTCTATCCTCATCTCAGTGGCTTTCTGATGTGGATTACTCTGGGGTCGAGGTGACATGTTGTATGTGCTCGAGATTCGTCTGAACACAACCATAGCTGCATGTCTTTAATCAAAGTTGTTCCTTCTTCATTATATGTATTCCCTATTAAGGTTTAAAGGAACAGCATGGCCCCCGTCCTTGGGTACGGTACAAAGTGCCTCGTTAAAGGAAGTTCATTACCAAACAGCAGGGTCACTACGGATGTGAAACAGAGCACTTGGGAGGGACTGGAGTCTCGAGAGCTGATGGAGCCTTGTCAATATTTGAGTGTCTGTAATGTAATGTTTGCTCCTGCATTCTCTCTCAGTAGCGCACAGTCTCCATTGAATGCTCGAAGACTGTCTCGGCCTTCACTCCCTCTGTTTTCTCCCACTGCTTTGACACTTCCTGTTTCTTTTTACTGTAGAGAACAAGCATTGCCTTTGTAGTGAAAATTCCACAGTCAAAGTTCATTTTGAATGATGGACTTATAATAAAAGCCAACTTTCAGACCTTTAACAAAATCAAACTGGCCGTCTTCTTCTACACGAAGATGACCAGACGCTCCAAAATGGAGCCTCTCACCCATCTGACATGTACTCTAGAAATGATTGCACTCTACGAACATCCGTGGGCAGTGAGACACATTGGCTGCAACTTAACTGAAGAAGCGAAAAACACAGTGACCTCCGAGCCATCCGCGGGTTTTGTTTAACTTGGACATGGTCCGACAGGAGAAGGTTGGCGTAGGGTTAGACTTTGAGCTTGTGGGCCTCTCACCCGCCTGCTGGGTTGACACTGAGGTGAAAGCTACGAACAGGAAGGACCTGAAATCAATATCCTCTCTGTGTCAACAGAAGACCCTCTTCCGCCGGACTTCCAACGTCAAGTCAAACCTCTAGCAGAGGGATGGAGGGAGGTTTCACGTCCCTCTGTTACATTGTCAGAGTTAGAACCTCTGACTACATCATGGAGTAAAAGCATTACAAGATGCAAAAAAAGTCATTTTGTCAAAACATAGTTCAAGGATTTTATGTAGTTTATTGAAATTTGGGGAAGTACACATTTTAACCATGAAATCCATGTAAAAATGCATGCGCCGTGGCAATGAACGAAACAATGAAGAACAAACCAAACAAATGATGTCGAAGCACGCACCCAAACAAATGACACCACTGATGAACAACTAAGACCTGTTCTGCACATCCCCTTGCTCCTACACACTCCAAAGAGAGGCACTGAGCTTCCCTCTCCCCTGCAGTCATTCGGTTTTTGTTGGTGCCTGTCCTCCGTCAGCTTCCTGCCCCCCTCCCTCCCTCCCTCCCCGGCCCATGGAATGCAGACGGCCCCTGCTGAATTGACCACCACCTGCCCAGTCCCGACCCCTCCCTTCACAACGCCGGGGTGTTAAATTGCCTTGACCCACCACTCAACCCACCTAAATTGATTCCGAGGAGTGAGCCGGGTAGGATGGTGACAAGCAGAGGTCAGTTTACATTGCATCTGCTGGAAAAGATAAAGTAACAGAGAAGCTAGCGTGAGCCACGATAGCAGCTTCCTGACACTTACCGCTTGGGTTGCCTCAGTTTTACGGAGACAAAACAAGAGACCTTATGCTAGATAGACATGTCATATGCTTGTAAGACCCAATCCCAATGTAATGTTATCCTTTCTTTATTTACCATTTAAAATAGTAACCTACTTTAAAAAGTTTCTTTGTGGCTTTATTTTAGCACAACGGTGACCCATATCTGATAGGATTTCGTCTGATTTCAATCAAGTTTTCCCTCTATTTTTTTATATGGTGCTAGTTTGATGTCTGGCAGTGCTTTGGGAGAGATACTGGGGAGGCAGAGGATTTAGAACAGCACGTGTTCTAGAGAGCCAAAGCCACCCTTCCACAAAGCCCTAAAGCATCATCCCATTCTTAACTCTCATTTTCAATCCATCCCCTCCCCATTGTGTCTTCCCCTTGGGGCAGATAGCAGAGAACTAGGAGCGACAGCTGCACTTTAACTACCCCTGAAAGAGTGGAGGGGTAGGTGGGGGGGTTGAGCTGGTGGAGAAAAGGGGCGATGAAAGAGGAGGAAGGAAGAGAAAATAAATTCTTTCCAAATGAGAAAGGCCTCTTTGGTGTGAGAGGTCAAAAGTTAACGGGGGTGTCCACTCAAGTGCGGAAGACCCAGAACCCCACTAAACAGACATAACAAAACACTTAACCTGTGCATATGCTGATGATTAACCATAACACAGTCATTTTGTGGTTCAGAACATGTACTACGGAGCATCTTTGAAGTCATTAGGGAGTCTGGAAGGCTTGTAATTGTTTTACAAGTCAGTTACAGGAGGAAGGGGGCTTTCTTTAAACTGTAATTGAGAGGGGTGTACTCTCGCTCACCCTTCACTGGCGAGCTACATCCACAGGCCATCGATCCGCACAAAGACCTGGTGGGGCCCCGGAGAAGGGCGGGCCTCCAGAATGAATGGATGAAAGGGAGGAGGACGGAGGAAGGAGAGTAACGGACGAGTGCCTCCGCCGCGATTGAAGCGCAGACTTCACGCTGTCTGAGAAGTGTGAAGGGAGGCGGGGGAGGGGGGAGGAGGAACACATTGAAAGTTTCTTGTGGGGTGGCAGGAGGGGCTAGGCCTGCTATTGAAAGGTGTCAAATGTTTTTGTGAGGTACCGGGGGGGGGGGGGTTGGGGGGGTTGGAAGATTAGCTAGGGACAATGCGTGGCAGTAATCCTCGTTTTCCATTTCCCCCTTCCCTTCGCTAGGCACACTATTAGCACCCAGAGCCTGCTCCCTGGAGAGGCCAGTTGCTTTCCCAAATGTTCTCCTGCCTCCGCTTCCGGCTAATGCGAGCGAGTCGGCCAAAGAAGATGGAGAGAGATGTTGACGGAGAATTGCACAGCAAAAGGTCTAGAGACACTGTCACATGTGACTCCATGAGGATATATGGTGAAGCTCAGCACAGCATGAGCACCCTAGGTCAGAGTGTGTGGCATTGGGGGGGAAAGCTTGGCCTCCTGTGTGAAAAGCGCATAAAAGGAGGAGCTGGTCAGAGGTCAGTGGCTTCCTGAAAGATGCCGGGGGGTTGGGATGGGAGCGGCTAGGGAAGTGGAGGGGGGGGGAGTTTGTGGAGTTCCTGTCTCCCATTCAGATCGCCAATGGGGAGGCCACAGGGGTCACGGCAAGGTCAAGGGGTCATCTTTGAATATGCCAGAGAAGGAAACGCCTTTAAAGACTGGGGTAGGCAGACAAAGCTGGCGGTCTCTCTGAAGTGGTTGAAAAGCCTGGGCTCGCTGAAAAATGCTGTGGTCATTTGAAGTTCATGCGGATAAAATGGCTCGCACATAAGCCCCCTTGCTCGTATTGCTTACGGACACATGCATAAATGTTCCTGCAGGGCTGTCCATGACGCTGCCGTGTCCTGGCCATTAGTCCAAGGCTCCTCCCTTAGTCTTCAACCTTCAGCTTTCTTTTTTCTGACCCCACCCCCCTCCACCCAGCCCTTCCACCCAGTGGTATGCAGCAGCAGCAGCAGTGGACCCCGGTCTCTAAAGCCCCATGAGTGCTGATGTAACCCAGCTCCACCGTTGTTCTGGTTAAGCCTCGCCATGCCAGACAGACATGTGTGTTCTCTCCTGCTGTTAGTACATATGGCTGTGTTCTGGTTAGAGCTGGCCCTGGGGCAACAGCCTTCCCCTGCGTGATGCTCTCGCCTGAGAAAGGGAGTTTGTGCCGTGAGAGTCTTGACTTGACAGAGACAAATGGTCAGGTCTAGGTTGGAAGCAAAACACAACGGAGTTGAACGGTATGTACTTTCCATACGTGCAATGTACAGTTGGGTGAACATTCCAACCGGGTACAGATACATTCTGCATTGACCTTGAAATAAATCGACGAAAAACATGATGTGATAAGAAAGTGGGTAAAAACAACATAGAACTCAAACTGTTCACACTCGTGAACAATAGATGCATGTATGTCAGAGTGCTAGCGTGTCCGTGTTTGTTCGTTTCAAATATTCTCCCTGCTCAAGCCAGTTTTTGGGAACATTCAGCGAGCCAGGGCGGGGCCATGCTGAGGATTAGGGGTTGGAATGTTTGGAGTGTAGGTGGACAGGTTGGTAATGTGCTGCTGAAAGGTATGCCAGCTGCCAGAGCCCATATCTTGGAGATCTGGAGTTCACGACAGGGGCAGGGGTGAGAGGTGTTGACAGCCTCGCTCTCCATCTCCTTGGCTCTCTAACACACGGACGCAGGGACACAGGCACGCTTGTCAATTCAAAACCCACACACACACACATTTTTGTAGGGAGGTATCTATTGATACGTTACCTCGACATCCCTGACGTTGATCACATCTTAACTATCGTTTGACCTTTCATTATTGTGTTGCTAACACCCATACGACCAAAACCTCTTGTACTTTGAGCCTGGCTTACGGTGGAGTTTTGGGGTTCACATAGGTTTAAAGACCTGATGCAAATGGCTAGATCTGTATTGTATTAGAGGAAACCCAATGCACACATCAGCCGCACAGGCCCTCTCATCCTGACTTTCACTACTAGAACTCCCTTCTTCACCAATGCCATTTAGAGTCAGGATCCTGACAAAAAGCTGCCAGTTCCCTAGTTGAACACGTGTGACTGTTTTTAATATATTCTGTGTTGTGTGTGCGTTTGGGTGAGCACCCATGTGTGTGTTTGTGTGTGTGTGTGTGTGTGTGTGTTTTAGGTAAGGTTTTCTCTCATTCAAGACTGAGGAGAGGGGGGCATGTTGTAGCTGTCAGTAGACCATCTGTGTGACTGTTCAGCGATAAATTAATGTGGCGTGTAAGACAGCTAATGCAGGAAGCCAAGAAAAAACACAATGGTGCATCTGCCAGCAACCTGGACACAAAGTCACACTCCACTTAGGGTGCTAAAAAGCTCATGTGCACATTGGACGAGCTCCCAGAATATCAATCAAGGATCCCCTCTCGCTCGGTTTAGATGGCGTCATAAAAAATGGTCCAAATCATTCCCATACCTACATTTTGTTTTCGTACTGAGCAACCTGTTTGCTTTTCGTAGCAAAACAATACAAAAGCAAGAGCCACGGTTCATTAACCATCCTAAGAGGATGACTCGTTCAATTGGAGACTGGTCGTTAAATGGTGCCCAGTGTCCAGACATACCCTCCCTCACATCCACCGGGGACACGCCTGACCCTGGCTTGACCTGCATTCTGGAAGTACAACAAACGGGCGAAATGAAAGCTCCTTTTTTTATGACCACTCTGAGAGGAAGTCAGTGAAACAGGGAGGCTTGAGCCATAGGCTAGCTGTTGCTGTTTACAACCCCTCATATAAAACCAGCCCGTCAAAGGGAACGGCATCCAGTGCGGCAGCTAGCTAGCCTGCTAGCTGGCTAACCCACGTTTCCTTTGGCCCCGGGCCCGTACCATAAATGTTTCTTTTCTGTTTGTTTAATGAGGAGGAGTGGGGGTGGGGCTGTAGCAGAGTCTCTGAGGTCAATAAAAGCCAACAGCTAATCAAGCAAAGGGGGGAACCAGGAAGCAGCGTGGCTGCGTTGGCATCCCACGCTCCCTCAGATATGGCGGCGGCGGGGCCGGTAAATGAAGGAGGTGGGGGGGGGGGGGGGCAGCAGATGGGAGCCTGGGTAATGGCCGAGAGCTGCGGGGGAAGACTTCAAACGAGCTGCCGAGGAGTGTGCGGAGGCTGTGCTGCTAGGGGTCTATTAGGAGGGAGGAGAGTGGGGGATTGATTGGTGTTTTATGGCCAAAGTGGAATGTTTGTGCAGTCTGACTTCAGTCTGGAGAGATAACAAGACCTTTTGCGAGGACCCCTGGGATGCTGGTGCAGTTAAGGGAATAATCTGCTGCCAGAAAACAAAAAAGTCAGACAGGGAGAAAAAGAAAGACATGAGTGAATAGAAAAAGTGTTTGACGATTTGCAGGTGAAAGCACTGCAATAATCCATGCAAATCTCCCACACACTTATACTCCCACCTATACTTCAACTTCTGTAGCCCCCTACCTATACCTCTCTCTCTCTCTCTCTCTCTCTTTAACACACACACACACACACACACACCCAGCCTCAGGGCCCGAGTCCAAGCTAAGTGGACAGGTGCTGAGGTTATGCTCCACCGAGAGAAGCTGCCATCCTCCCCTGAGCTCCTGCTGCATTATTGAAAGGCCAGTTCATTCATGTCAACAGGAACTTCCTGCATGCCTAAGCAAGTGTAAGGGATACACACGGACCCGCTCACCCGCAGACTAAGTAACCAGAGAATGCCAAGGCTGGGCCAAGAGGACCCACTTATCCTTACAGGGACAGAACATGCATAGTGCGCCTGAGTTAGGCCTCTGGCATCCTGCCATCGGTATCAAAAACAATGGTCTTGTTATTCTCCTCATTTCCGTTGGTGAATATGTCAGCTGTATTATGGGAAATGGTGGCTGGAGTTGATTTGACCTCACTTTCCATCTTCACTGATTAGTTAATGCGTACCACATGGTTTTTAGTGTAATCCCTTTCAACAATGAGTAAGAAAATAAACCAAAATAAAAGATCACGACATGTTGACCTGACGTGATCCTTTTCACCAGGAGTTCAACTAAATCACAGATTCTATTTGAAAAGTGGCATGTTGTGTGACACGCTGCATCTTTGAAACAAGTTGAGCTAAAATTATTTCCAAAAACTGGCACTGCCTCTGTATTTCCTCCTGTGTGGTGGTTTCGTTAAGGACTCTTCTGCCTCTGCTCCACTGAAGCACAGGACTGTTGCAGCGAGAACGTCTTCCCAGGTAATGGCCGCTCTGACCCCAGGTTCCTGACAGTGAGGAGTGGCTGCCCGACACGTTAACAAATGAAGTGGGAGGGGGGAGGTCCTTGTGAGTGGCCATTCATTTACGTGTTACCAGGTTTCCATGTCTAAGAATTTGGATAGGTGCACAAATGTGATATAAGTGTATGTCTGTGTGTGTTTGTGTGTAGATGTGTACAGTGCATGCATTTGTGTATGCACCAAGAAGTTATTTCCTGTTCGGACAATAATCCCATCCATGTGTTTATATGAGCAGTTGTGCACTTATAGTTTGTGATTGGACAGCTTGGCTTGTGAAATACAATACTAAATTATCAGGCACTTGTTACATCCTTACCTTGGTGGAAATCTAACAAAAATAACTATTTTGATGACAACGTTAGACAGACAGTGGTTAAACGTTACCTAGCGTAACCGTCAACCTGTTGCCATCCAGCATGCAGCACTTCAGTGCTCTGCTCTCTCTCCTCATCCGCCTTCTATTGCCCTCAAAGGATGTCATGGGACGCAGAATGGAAGCCAAATTTAACCACAACCGTTCACATGACCACTAAACAAACACTTTCATTCATCTCTTCCCCACCAGATAGCCAAACGGATTGCGCCACTGATAGGCTTTATAATGGGAGGTGTAGGCTACACGGCGCCCTTCAGAACGATGTCTTTTCTCTTGTAGCTGTGAAAAGGTTATCTGATTGTAATGTATTGTTCTCTCATACCTTTGTTTGGTCAAAATCCCAATCATGCCTTCTCCAATTGAATTTGTATTCACCACATGTATCTTATAGTGTTGGGTTAGCAAAATTCAAAACAAGTACCTTAATCAAATTTCCTAAAATGACCCATGAATGGAATTTGAAAAAAAAAAGGCCATTCATATGGAAATTACTTTCAATGAAGGAAAGACTTTCTCCCGGGTAAACAGCCCTCTCCTCAAAATAAATCAATCGACTTCATCCCTTCAGCTACAGATCTCTCTTGTCCTTCCTGCGCCGCCATTACGCTTTATTTACTTGAACTCTGGCCAGGGGTCGGCTGCCTGGCGCCTCAGGGCAGTATAACCCCTCAGTATAAAGTGGAACACTTGTGGAACTCCCAGAAGCCTTTTGAGCGTTGTTAAAATTCCAGTCTGTCCTGGTAAACACTGCAGGGTATTGGTCAGTCGTAGGAGGAAGTTCAAAAGGTCAGTATGGATTGGAGGAACTGTAACACACACACACACACACACACACACTTGATAAGCGGTCATTTACTGCCTCGTTCCTGGGATATTGCTGAGGGACACTGACTATTCATGGCCTGCCAAGCCCCCACTTAGGAAGAGGTGGGACAAACAAAATGGTCACTGGTGACTATCACCCCTATTAGTCCTTAAGTGGTGCTATGTTTGGCAATGAAGGGAGACAACGCTAACTTGTAACACCTGTGGATGAATAATCATTGCTCTTTTTTATGGTCACCCAAAGCTTTCCTCCCAAATGAATATGAGAAAAGGACCCAAAGGGCATTAGAAAAGGGAGTTACTTGACTACTGTTGTTTGAACATCAAATAAGTGTAACTTGCTCCTGTCATGAAAAGGGTTGAGCTAAGACTTTATTAAAGCCAAACAACCGATACCATATGCTAACATCACCTCCTGCAGCTGGAACTAACAGCTAAGCTAAGAGGAAGCAAAGGTACCGATGGACTAAAATATTGATGAGGTAAAAAATGTATGAGGTCTGAAAAGCTAATTTGCATTCGTTGCACTAGATCTGGAGGACAATTCCTCGGTCCTAAAAATAGGGGAGCAGTTAATTGTCACTCCCCACTTATTGATTATTTATCAACTGATGAAGGCGGAGGATTGTGGCCATATGGAGGGCTTCAACTGGATTCGTCCATTGAATGTAGGTGTGCTCGTTGACTCAGGGAAGGTTTGTTTGCGGAGCTTGACTTGTGGGGGTAGATTGCGGATGGGCTCAAAAATATTGACTCCCATTCAACTCATGACACCAAGTGGCTACAGCATGCAAGTGCTCATCTGGAGCCATTTGCCCCTCTTGGGAAGGTGCTTGCGGTGCCTCCTGGACTCTATCACCAATGTGCTGCCCGAGAATGGAGTCATTTGTCGTTACTGTGTTTCTTAATGAATCACCGCAGAGCACGCTGTGGCTTATGAGGTAGAACTTTCCGAATGTGTCCATGGACGCCAAGGAGCCTAACAAGATTCTGCGTTGTAAATACTGTAGCAGTCAAATACTTATGAGGAAGGGCCCACTGCATATTTACCATGGGGCTGGGTCATGGGAAGGCATCGTCATGGAATTCAGTAGTGTAGGATAGTGGGTGGATTCCCTGAACTCTCAATGTAAAACGGCTGTCTATGGAAAATGAATTAGGAGGAGGACACCGGTCACATGTTTTGAGAGAGTGTACCCATGGTGATTCTTATGGGTTTTTAATCACATGCACAGGAAGTGTCAGCGACGTCCCACCTCATGATGAATGCATTTCCTCGCCATGGCTGTGCCCTGTGGCACGACCTTTCCGCACATGCCACGGCTCAATTCCACGACCAAAGAACTGGGATCATGTGACTGCTAATGTGAATTTCAGGTCAAACGCTATAAAAAAACCTGACCAGTACTTGGATAGAAAATTAAAGGCGCCGGAAAGGTGGGTTGAAGGAGCATCACGGTTTCCTTTGGAATGAATAAAGCAAAGAAAGTTACGCCGTCAAAAGGTGGCCCTCGTGGTCGGCCTGAACGGGCTGTGGAGCAGGAACACGCCGTGGTGCCGTTCCACCATGCAACTCCCTCCAATGAAGTCATGCTCGGGGAGCCCATGAATAATTAACCCCCTGCAAAGAAAAAAGGGCCGGGTCTGCCAGTTATTCTCTAACTAGCGTAAAAAGCATTGATATATTTTTAATGACCGGAGCTGGGGGTATAAGCAGAGGTGCTGAGACAGCAGGGGGGCTGGCCAACGATGATGTTGCCGGTTTCCAGAGCATGATGTGTTCGGCTAGAAAAGGCATGCACAATGCGCAAGAGTGGGGTCTAGAGAGGACACCTCAACTCACAACCTCGGATGCCTTAGTGGTCTGGAGTAAGACTTGGAAATGAATACTGTGCTGCTCGTGTGTGTGTGTGTGTGTGTGTGTGTGTGTGTGTGTGTGTGTGTGTGTGCGCGCGCGCCTGCGTGCGTGTGCATTCTGAGTTCTGTTGTTCTGCAGTCTTAGTCATCCACAGGAAGTCTGGGGGATGAGCTCACACTGTGCGATGCTTCTATTGTTGTGAGGCTGCTTCAGACTTTATTATGAGCTTAGCAAAGGCATTTTTCTTAATTGTGTACTTTGAGTGAATTGTGAACTTTAACAAGTGCCTTTGCTGACAGGCCAAAATGTCCATATAATTGACAATGACTGCTTTCCCCTCACGTACCCCCTCTGTGTAATTTTACTTGGAAAAGAAAAATGTTCTAGTCAAGTGACATATTGAACTCAAAAGCTCATAAGATATTAAAGAGCCCTTTGCCTACTGTGTGACAATAGCATCCCATTGTACTCATGGAGTTTTTCGACACAGCATTAAATCATTTCACAATAAATCTGAATCCGATTACTTGTAAGACCATTCAATTTGGGGAAAACTGCAGTATTCCCGTGATGAATCTGCTTTGTTAATAATCCCCAGCCACCCAGTTCCTTTCTGACGCAAATAATCAACTCGTCAAGTACAATCTGGCTGTATAGTATACAATCTGGCTGTATATACATCTCGGCATGATCAAATAACAATGTCACATTTCAGTGGAACACACTGTGGACAGCTTGAGGGGTCAGGCTCTGTACGTAACACAGAGCACCTACAATCAGTCTGTGGGGCCACTGTGTTATCTCTCCAGGGCCCTGCTGTACATCTGGCACATGCAACCCCCCCCCATTCACAACCAGTGGCCCAGTAGTCTGGAATGTCCATAGGTGTTTATTAAGGAGTGACCCGAGATTTTTATCAATAACCACTGTGGGATGCAAATCTGCTTCCAGTAGTAACGGCTGTGTGATGCCATGCGGGCAGTACATGCCTGGGCCAGAGGATGTGGATCACGTCTGAATACTATGCTTCCGCTGCGCTGGAAAGCCAGCCCGGGAATTTTGCAGTGGTTAAATTGGAAGCCATTACTTCATTCAAGCTGGCATAAGCTTTCAGAATAAGCCAACAATGTTGTAAATAAGAGATGAGATTCCGTTTGAGTGGACTAATCCTAAATGTACTGCTAGTCACTCTGTTTTTACTCAATATTTACATATTTCCTCATGCATACTTGAGTAACGCTGCAAAGGGGTTCGCCCTATTGACACTTGGGGGTGTATCCGGGTGTGTCTATACACACACCTTTGATTACAGAATGATTCCATGCTGGTAATGCAGAAGGCAAACCGTCAGCGGGGACTTGGTGTGTTGTGGTTTCATCACTCATCCTCTCCCTGCATTGTTCATGCTGCCATCTTCATGAGTATAGCACTGCAAATATCTTCATACAATTAAGAGGAATAACAGGGATTAGTATTGGTACATAAAAATCTGACTCGATAAAAACATTCTCTCACCTCTAAATCTGGAGTAAAAAAATAAAACACGGCTGCGTACAGCAGCATAATAACACATCCTACAACCCATTTAGCAGTCTACTCCATGTAACCAGGGGAGAGGGTTCGTGCACCATATTGTTTCCAGGTAAAAGGAGCAAGAACACGCCCAAAATGGCAAATCACGGGGGAAGCCAGGGAGTCGAGCAATCTGCAACACATTGGGAGTGAGAGCCACCCCGTCTGATCTTTGCTTTCCAACGTTCACATTCTCACTTCATTTTTCCTTCTTTCCCATTCTCCGCGCCTTTTCTCTCTCATTCTAGCTCAGCTCCAGGGATGTGTGAGAGATGGCACCAGAGGTGTGAGGTGTTATTCTTAGCCTGCATGTTTAGGCAAGGGCTCTGAGGAAGAGACACCGCCCGCCTGCCTGTGACTTCGCCCATATGTGTGATTTCTGGGGGTTGGTCATGAAACTCAGTGATGCCCGATGTGTGAAAACACCCACTTCAGTGTTTGTGTGGTCAAAAATAATCGTTAATGGAGAATGGGTCTATCAGTGATGTGGGTGTAGGTAATATAAATATTCTATAACACATTCTAAATAGTAATAGTGGAACTAAATAACAAAAATAATGTAAAGGTTCAATAACAGTAGTTTTCTTTTCTATCGAATTTTAGGAATGGCTCATTAAGGAAAATTTAGAACAATAACATTTATTTCTGTAATTGATTAAAAACCAAGTCAATACAGCCAGTAATCTAGAACATTCAACCCCTAATCCCAAGGTTCATCTTGTAACAACAGCAATACAACTAGGTCACAGTTCTTATCTAATGAAATGCTCAGATAAAAAACTAGTGTTTGTTTGCTAAACTTAGCCATTCCTCTTCAGCTCTCTTTTACAGGAAATCGTGTCATATGTGACAGGAAAGTGGGGCAAAGACAAATGTTATCTCTTCAGAACAGAACGAAGTAGAAAGACAACCACATCAAACGCACAGCCCGGCAAGCCGGCTTCCTGAGGCTGGTAAACATCTATGCACTGGACACGTGACATCAAACTGGTGTGTTTCCACACCTGCCTGTCATGAGGTTTAGCAGATAGGCTGTGGTATCATCATGGTGTACCTGGGTCATTTGGCTGTGCTATCATCATGGTATACCTGGGTCATTTGGCTGTGCTATCATCATGGTATACCTGGGTCATTTGGCTGTGCGATCCTCGTGGTATACCTGGGTCATTTGGCTGTGCTATCCTCGTGGTATACCTGGGTCATTTGGCTGTGCTATCATTGTGGTATACCTGGGTCATTTGGGTTCATGACTCTCAAGCCTATCTGCTGTCTCATGTTGATTCAGAGGTAAGAGACAGCACAAAATCCCACTATAACTCTTGAATGTATGGCCCTTATCCTGACTAAGTTAAACTACATGCTAAGCACCCACCCAAGTCACTCTTTAAGGTTAGTTTGTATTGGTTGCCCAACACAGCTGTACAACAAACGATGTATGGTGGAAAAAATTTTTGGGGGGTAGATGAGTTGTGGGGAGATGGTCCATTGTCCATTGCAGTTCCAGAGCTCCTTTCCCATAAAGAGCCAGGCTACTTAGACACCGTGGCACCCCTAGCCCTTTCCTAGCATAAAAGCTGACTCTTCTTGCTAGCTTTTCAACAAAACAGCTTATAATGCTGATCTCTAGTGACTTAGAAGAATAAGAAAAACCTGCTATTGAGAAGAAGAAACCTGCAATCTTGTTAAGAAATATGTAGGGCTACTAACTGAGCATTTTACCAGAGTTTATCAAGTGATTTAGAATTTGCACTTTCACAGCTCCGGAGGAACTCCCAGAAAAAAAAGCTACACTGCCAACATTGCGGAGACAGATCAGTAAATACGTGCTACAAAAAGAAAAGTGGTGGGTGGCGGAAGAAATACCCTGATTGAAAAAAAAAGAAAAGACGTCAGGAGACACCCTTTGAAAGACGTAAACGCACGTAAGAGTTGCGGAGGAGAGAGAAGCGGGGGGGGGAAAGGGAGCTTTCCCGTGATTCATCTGTTCCCACGGGCAATTTATTCTGGTAGGACGGAACATCCAAATCCATCAGCAAAGTTTTGGAGGGCGAGTAGACGCTCAGCTGGATGACGCAGGAGGGAAAGGGAGGGGCATAGAGGGGGCGACGAGGAGCAGCTACAAAGCCAAGTAGGCCGGAGTCTAGAAATAGGATGGCCCTGCGATGAGATACAGTGGAGAAAGTCTTTTCGTACTAGACCCCCGCTTCGTTTGTTGGTGCTCAGGCCCACGTCCACGCCCTGGGTCCATTTATTAGTCACCCCCCTGTCCGCTCCACGGGACACCCACTGCCGTCATGTGTTCCCTTGTGTTGACCCACTTAGAAATCGGTCTCGCTTAACTGGAGCCATGGACAAGACACTGGCTCTAACCCACTTGAAATCGGTCTCGCTTAACTGGACGTCATGTCCATGTAAGGGAGGCAGAACGAACCTGCTCGGCCTCTGAGCATCCGTAGTCAAACACACACGCATATACGCTCAAACGTGTACTTGTATACACACACACACACACACCGTCCCTTTCTCTCTCTCTCTAAGAGATGTGTGAGTGCCTCGAGTAGGCGGAAGCTGACATTCGGATTCCCAAAACCGTGACAAGCTTTCCGAGACCTGATCGACTGGGAGATTACTGTAAAGCCAAGAGCAGACATCGCCTCACGCTGCTGAAACGCGGCTCGGCCTCTGGCGAGTAGCTCTGCTGACGGGGGTGGTGATACGCTGGCAATGGCACACCAAGTCCTTATGACGGCCCCTGAAGGCAACCGTTTAGAGCGAGGGGTGTAGAGGTAAGACTCACGTGGACAAACACACAAACATCAAACGGCCATGGAAGCGCTGCCTACAGAGGGAATGACCAAAACATGCAGATCATAAGTCGTGTGACGCCACGGTGACAGCTTGGCGACTGCACTAGGTAAGCTCGTCCAGGTGAAGCGGTCGAGCAGCTGGAGACCCCTAGATCGGTCGCACAATATGGGCAGCCTCACACAGGCGACGGCTAGGACACGCTGGAGCCCTCTGGCCTTGACCCGCCAGTGTTTATTTTTCAGACTTTCTAAACAGGGCTCGGTATATTTGGAGGTCTTTCTAAACAGGGCTCGGTATATTTGGAGGTCTTGGGGGAGGAACATGGTGGGAGGATTATGAAATGGCGCCTTGCCAGGCGCCTCATTGACGAGCAATAGGAAGGATTCTCGCCTGTTATGTAAGATATTAGTCACCCTCATTCTCTCTCTCTCTCTTTCATCCTTCCTCTCCCTCAGTCTCCTATATCTTTCACATTTCTTGTTTCAACTTCTTCAAGAAGAATGAAATAGTGACCCATTTTTCCTAAAGGAAGTGGGCTGTATATTCTTTAATCAGTATGTCTCCGTTAAACAAACATAAGATAAGTGTGGTCAGTTGTGGCTAGATTGGTCAGATCCTATTGGTACCAAGCTCTCGAAATTCTCCAGAATTTACAAAATTGTATTTCTTCTATTACTTTATATACAGCATTAGTAGACAAACTAATGCCTTGCCTGAAACTATTCCCTTCATCAATGGCCCTTCCCATATGTTAGCATACAATATGTGAGTGTACCTTTTGGGATCGGTCGTTGCACATGAGGTGTGCATTTACGGTACTGTCAGAGCCAAAATGGACGCGGTGCTTTGCAGAAGCGCAGTGCACCACTGCTCGTGATGCTATAATGCAGACACACTCCAGCCCATGCAGCACTCCTATCCACTAGGCCCCCCCCCTCTCTCTCTCTATGTCTGTCCCCCAACCCAACGCGCCATGACATCATCAAAGCATCACCACCCCTCATCATCATTGACCTAATCAGCGGCAAAGGCATTTACGATATTTATTTATGTCAAAATGTGACTGCATGAGGATGAATGCATGAAGGCAAGCTGGCCGGAATCTCCCCAAAAAGCCCCCGCCTCCTGAAACGGAGATCTCGTCAGTCTATGGGCTGATGGGGATTCTGAATGGAGGAGAAATTATGAATGAACGAGAAGCCATTCTTAATGTTCTCTTGCCCTCCCTCCCTCCCTCCTTCCCTCCCTCCCTCCCTCGGGTAGGATCACTCGCTCCCAGCCCTCTCTGCGCAAGTCGCTCCACCATCAACTCAGCATGGAGCAGTGTGGGGGCTGTTGCCATGCAGATTATGGGCTGTAATCCTCAAGATGACAGAGAGAGAGTGCATACCGTACTGCATGTGTAATGTAATGCATGTGTGTGTGTGCGCGCTCTGCAAGACAGGATGTTTCTGTCTGGCTTATTCCTTAACATCGGCCGTGGTTAATGACCAATCCTTCGCTCTTTCCCCTCCACCTCAAGGGGGAGAGAGACAGCTGTGTCAGTGATGAGAGTAGGTACTGGTAATCCTTCTCGCTGCACCCATTCAGAAAACAAGCAGCAGCTGGAAAACGGGGAGGGAGGGGGAGAGAGAGCATCAGGTTGTCATCATGAGGTAATGCGCTCATTCGTTCATTCAGGAAAAGCCAGCAACAGCTTAAAGCGGTCGATAAAGGGGGGTGGAGGGTGGGGGAGATTATAAATCCATTGATGCATTCATTGAGACAATTACAGCCATGATAGAAAAGGGAGGAGGGGTGAAAGAGGCGTTGGGTGGGGTTAGTGAAGTAGACTCAGATATGTCAGTACTAAGACAGTATCATTGCAATACATATTTCAGATGATGTTTCATAAAGTTATACTATGAGAAGGGGAACACGATGCTATTGACAATGGATGAGAAAAGGTAAGAAGGAAGATACCAACAACAAAAAGTAAATTTCTACTGTTAAAAACAGTAAAGTGCATTTGCATTTCATAGCATTGCATTCTTTTACTCTATTTAAAAGTGTCCTACCATATTTCTCATCGATATTGTACAATGAAATCGCAAGAATAAAGTAAATACACATCTCCAACAGTTAGAAGGATACTATACAGAAAGAAGTGTGGACGAATATGGGATAAAGACTATTATAAAATATTTTAACAATTTAATTTGTTTTAATTGGTCAAGATAGAGCACTAAAGATTAGACTGAGATGTTAAGATAAATATCACCTTCCTTAACCAAAGCACATACTTTCTCCATAGAAGTAAATTACATAGATTGTGATATTATTCTTCAGAGAAACAGTAACTCATCTTAAAAGCCACCAACCCCTCAACAATTCTTAAGCAAAGAGTACAAAGTTTGAAGCTATTCTCGCCTCGATAAATAAGAGATTGAAAAATAGTAATTGTTTTTTCACTTACGTTATTTATATATATTTTTGAAGACAAAACTGTGCTATACAATTATCAAAATTGCACTATAATTTCCTGAATAGTGATTTCATTTACAATAAGGTTACTGTTGAAGGTCATTAGGGTTTTACACTGGCAACTACACATTATCCATCCTTGTGTCTCTCTTTCTCACATGCTCACACTAACACTATTTTTAATTGGTGGTAATAGTTATTTTGGAAGTATAGTTTCACAGCAGAGTGCATTTGCAAGAGGAGCAATGGGAGAGCATGTCCATTGATTGTCCCATGGTGACTCTGGTGTGTGTATTGAGCAGGCAACCGAGGACACAGGAAACAAAATGACCTGGTTTCTGAGTGGGTGGACGATATGTTACGGCGATGTACAGCTTTGTAACCACAAAACATTACTCTCACAGCATTACAAAAATGCTCCACAGATCCATCCGATTCCTTGATATTGCTTGCTAGTCACACACATACCTACCTACATATCTATGAATGCACATATAATGAAGGTATTTAACTGCATACATAATAAAAGTTTAGCAAATGCACACATAAATGCATAATTGCATAAATGTGTATCCCCATTATAGAAAAAATATATAATTCTACACCAGGCTTGGGAAAAACAGTCACCTTCAAGACTGGAGTCCACGTCAGCACTACCACCTGACCCTTCTACCATAAGCTGCTAATACGTTGCTCACTCCTGCTGCTGAGATCTAGTAGATATCCTGTGCGCTTGCTTAAACACTAGATTATTATCATGTGACCCTTCCCTGAAGTACTTAGTAAAAGAGGTTGAATTACGATCAGGAATCAGCGACGATCAAACTGTTAAGTGTGATATGCTTGTGCAGTATTTAGCTTCCTAATGTTTTCAAGTTGAGCAATGTGTTAAAAGGGTTAGGGTTATCACCCAACTACTCTGTGTCTCTGCAGCCCTTAGGATGAACTGAAATAGTTTCCATAGCTTTATTTTACAGGAAATGCATACAACTTTCATTAGTAAATTAAAAACAATGTTGCATCTACGTTTAAAAAAAACTGTAAATAGCCGTAACAGTATTTTACTGTAGGTGGCTGAAGAATTTTTACATATTGGTTTGATGTGCTGAACTGATAGTCTAATTACAAACCCCAGTGTGTTTCCCATTAAAAAAAAATCAATGGTAAATGTGAAACCAGTCATATTGTTTTGGCAGTGTGAAGTTATTTTTTCCCCTGGAAGATATCGTTGTTAGAGGCAGGGCTTGTGTCCAGATACTACAACGGCAGCTAGCAATCAAGCGAAAAACATAAGATTCTGGAACTCTCAGCCTGAAACTATAACAATATTCAAACAACACCTCTCAACTCACCCATTTAAACAAGCATGTATACTCGTTATGATGCTTTGTAACCTTTCTATTGTAGTCTGATGAATTTATAACCTCACACTTAACGCAATGCTGCCACCTGGAGGGGTAATGAGATTTATTTCAGAATTCATGCTCATTTATTTGTGAAGAATGAACTTACCACGACTACACCTGTCAAGTCTGCACGATTAACATATTATACTCGATTTGCTTTATTTGGTTCGGTATGTTCGTTGACCTAGCGTCTTCTCCTTTCGAGCTAACTCTAAAGTTCCAAACGGATTGTATAGATATTTTTTATTTGGTATAGGGAAGTCATAGCGTAAAGTTTTTTTTTTGTGCTAACGTTTGCCTCCTAACACAACAAAACGTTTTGTTTTTTTTGTCACTAAGGCCAAAAGCCGCATGCCAATCAATTTGATTAACATTGAGGACTGTGGGAGCTGTCAGTTTTCAAGACATTTTCACTATCATTTGTTTTTGTCTGAATGTAAGGTCTCTACACAACAAAAAAATTTTTTAATTAAGATTGTATTGCTTCCATTATTTTTCAAAAATGACTGATATTGCTAGGTCTGAATAGATGAATCATACCTTTAATCGAAGTATTGTCAATATTTACTTTTACTCATTATTTCACAACCGTTTATTTTTACTGGTTATGAAGGAGGACCTGACTGAACATAAAAAGATAATGAAAGCTCAGTTGGACTCAGTTTTAGTTTTAGATGATGTGACAACGCCTACTTTTCTAAATCTGCTTTCTGTTCAGATGAGTAAATAACCCCAAATATTCTAACCTGGTAAACCATGTTTTGCTTTTATTCAGTAACTGCAGTGAGAAACAGTTCTATGTCACGTTATCCAGCTGGTTCAATCATGCAGCCAAAACTCTGCTGTGTCTTAGGAAACTCTCCCTTATACTTAATTTCACTAAATCATTTAAACATTTGAACTCTCATGCAAGTGGCACGGTACCTACCATGAGCGCACTTGTTGAACATCTTAAAAAAATTTCAAATATTATATTTATTTAGCAACTATAGATCTAGGGGCTAGACAAAGTTATTTACAAATAGTACATTACTATGAATAGAATAAACTCTTGATGGATCTCTTCATATCAATAAAACAGCTCAAATTGTTGTCACAAATTACTTCTACTTCTTCTACAGAGGAAGCTTGACTGTGGTCTTTCTAGTTATCCCTGACTTTAGTGCAGCCTTTGCAGCAGATGAACAAAATAAAGTGACAGGAGTACTTGCCGGGCCAGGTGGAGCCACAGAGGCACTGGGTGATCCGGAACGGTCAGCTGATTCAGAACAAAGTGTCTTGTCCATGGCTCTTCCCAGTTGCCTCAGCGCAGCTTGATGTTTGCTGAGGAGGTAGCCATGAGCTCCAATGGCTCGCTGTAGGTTCTGCTCTCCCGCTGTTTACTCGTCAGAGGCATTATTCTGTAATTAATCTATTGCCAGACAGATGCATCTGCAGGTAGATCTAAGACTTTAATCCGGAGCCCAACAAAGCAAACAGTAACAAAGAAAAGTAGCAGGATCACTGGGGTGGTCTTGATATTTTATGTGGGCATGACATAAAAGTGGTATTTTTGCAAAAAAACTATACAAACAAATCAAATGAATAAGCACATGAAGCACCAACTATATACCGATATGATAAATGAAAAACACATTTTCAGTGTACAGTGCACAGCAGTTTGCTGTAAAGGTTTGGCATACATATGTGCACGTACACAAATATGTGTATGCATATTCAATATATATACTCAAACACACATTATGCTGTAAAACACAAGGGCCAAAGAGATGATAGAGAAGTTATAGTGTAATTACCTCCGATGTTCTAGTTGTTTGTTCTGTTTTCTCATGATCACTTCCAAATGTCAGTGTTTACGTCTTACTTAGCAAACAGAGCAATAACGGAAAACCCCCATAAAACCACCCCCTCACATGTTGTTCCATGCCAATTTATTACCTGTCCCTTTTCAATATAATCTCCAAAGACCAGTACATTAAAAACACACAGGCCACGACTAATGGTCCCAATAGTGGATGTATCAAGCAGATTCTTGGAAACAAGCTCTCAGAACTAAAACAAATTATTTTCTAAATGTTTCCTCTCAATCAAGTCAAACACATTTTTCAAATAAAGCTTGCACAACACAATTAATGAGTGCACATCTTTCAAATACGTTTTGTTAAAACCCACGAATTTCTTTGATCATCAAATGTTTCTGCAGATGATTTGTTCCAGGAGTTCTTTTCTACTCTGTGGTTCTATTACCATGATCAAATATTACTTGACTCACTATTGCCAAGAAGCAACAACTCTAATAACATATAATGTCCTTGCACTTTAATATTTTAAGTATACACTTGAGCCTTGTTTGGACACATGGCATTAGTGCCAGGGGATTTAAGGCCAAAATCTGGAAACCTTTAATAATAATAATTATTGAATAAATTATAATTTTTTGGCTAAAACTGGGCAGTGATAGTATCTTTCAGCAGGTTGATGATCCAAAGCAACCTGATCTAAACAAAATTATTTGCTTACCATAGAATCAAGATTTTCCCATGGCCATCCCAGCTCTCTGACCTAATCACCACTGTGAGCTCAAGAGGAATGCATGAGCAAGGACAAATTACCTTAAGAGATACTGTGCAAAATATTAGTTTGTTATGTTTTCTCCCACCTAAATAAACATTAGGACATAAGAATGAGACTGTATAATCATAATAGGGAGGGCACAAAAACAAAGAAGTGTCGGGGTGACAATAATTATGAAATGTTTTAGACAGTGATTTTCAACATTAATCTTTTTTTTCTAATGTGTTAATCGAACCCTTATTGTTCCCCCACAGAACCTTCTACCACCCCTTACCTCTCTTTATATAATATTATATTACATTATCATATAATATAATATACTATTATCATCTTGGCGTGAATACACAAGTACGGACATGCATCTATAATGTCTTTCCCATCGACTTTTGTCAGGACTAATCCATGTGCAATCATGTGATGCTGCCGATTGATAAGCCAAGCTTACTGCTGTTCACACAAAAATACTGTAAAATTATAATACATTTGCCAGACATGCAATTTTGGACAATCTGACTCAAAGCTTTTGGGGGTAATACAGTTTGTCTCCCAGTAACTGGAATCACAGCCTTCAACTTCAAAATAGCATATACCTATTGTTATTTTTTGTTATTTAGTTACAAAGTGAGTCAAAGTTAATAATTTGAGGCAGATGACAACGTATTAAACATTAGATTTTTTATATCACTTTAAAGGATTCTTACTAGATTCTTTTTAATGACTTACATTGGTGATTGAATTAGAGTAAAATACATCACACATTAAACATGTCAAATATTTTCAGTATGTGATTATATTTCAGTAATGTTCTAAAATTAACAATTATCAAAACCAAAACAATTTCTGATCAAATATGAAATTATAAATATGTTCCTTACGTTGGCATGTTTAAATGGTAATTATACAATACATGATGCAAATTCAAGTTGGGTAGGAGATAATTCAGCTGAATATTGTTTGTAAAAACCTAAACTTTGGTTGCTTTTGGGGCCACCAGCCCTACAAAGTTATGTGCTTATTTGTTATATGGTTGTTTCTAGTGACATACATTCTGATATTTTGCTCTTGTCCTATCCTTTTCTCAAACGCAGACCGAAACGTATTAGCGTTCTGGACATGTGAGTTTCATATGATCCCCTATGTCGAGTTTCCGACATCCAGTTTGGAAGCGCTTTCCTCCTCAGCTCTGTCTTCTTTTGAACCTATTTTCAATGAGCACAACTCTCATGACAAGTCTCCGTCCATAGCGTTACATTAAGCTGAATGGATTTCGCGTTCTCTTTACAAGAAAAAGGGTTCACGTTAGGTATAAGTAATGTACTAAAGCCAAACAGTGTTATTTAAAAGTCCTGTGAGCGTGTCTGAGTCCTGATCATGCGTAGCAGCAGAAGCATGCGGGAGAAAATAATGTTTCATAAGGTCATGGGACACAAAAAGGCTTTTCACGTTGGACAAACCTAACCCTTACTTGTACCACACTCCTTGGGGTCAAAGTTCAAATGCCAATTGGCCCTTTTTTTGAGCATCACAGGATGCTTGATTAAAGAGTCAAGTTGTCTTTTTTTTTTTTTACTTGGTGACTGACTTGTATGTGACGCTGCTTTTTGAAAGCATTTGGATTCAATACATGTTTGTATGTTTGTATGATGCCATGTGTATTGGTGTGGTGTATGGTGTGGCTCACCTGTTTATTCACATTAAGGCATTAAACTGCCTTCCTTCAGGGACTGGTTAATACCCAAATGGATTAAAATGTTAAAATGAAACAGATATTCCAAATATCAAATTATCACTATGTGTCTATTTGGGGTACATACAGTAGTGTTGCAAGTACCTTTTTTAAATATTCCGCCCAAAAAATTCACTACACCTTAGTAGCCATAAGGTCTAGGCAAGAGAATTGAGATGTGGGATTTCACACTGAAACAGAAAATGACGGAAGATTTGTACATTTTGATGTCAAAAGATTTTCGTTAAAGTCTGTATTTTTGAATCTGGCCCATGGCTTCTGAAATGCTTTTGAGGAAGAATATGAGAACTTGATGGCTATGTATTGCATGTACTGTGCTGTGCAGTAACTGGTCAAACGCATCATCCGCTTGAAAACAGGTTATGGTCCCTCCATTGTCTTCCGCTAAGTTGGATGGTTCTCAAGAAGAGTGGCTGTATTGGAAACATGTTGGTATTGTATACTGTGGCTGGGTCCCTGCATTAGTCTATGAAGTCTAAGATTTCAAAGTCTGTCAATTCATTGACCTACCTGTCACAACACATGACACTGAATCTGAGGCTCGCAACCACAAGGCTTTTTTTCAACCAAAGTAAACAGAACGTAATGGTTGATTATAGCTATTATTCAATAAGCTCTGGTTTCCCTAGTGATGTGATGTGACCCTTCACGCTTTCCTAGAGATCTGCAGTGTGGAGCACAAGGCATGTGTTTAGTGTGCTGTAGGTTCTTAGCAGCCACTTCAGCTAAATGTAACTGCCCGTGTGTCTCTGCCCACCACTATGCATCTCTCGTCGGATCCAAAAGTAGAGATCGGACTCGCGGAGCAAGACATGATCAACCCAGCCTTTGGGGTAAGTGCTGTGCCATCCTGATTCTTCACAAAACTACAGCAGTATTGTTGATTCATATTGCCTGGCTAAGACAAAGTTAAAAGATTGTTTGACTTGGCGAAAGTTGACTTGATACGAAATCCTTCACAATGAATTCTAGTTTCTTCTGTACTGTCCATTTCTGTGGGGTGTTTCGGATGTGCTTGAATAATTTTTGGAAGTATGCTTGCACAATGTGGCACAAAGAAAAACATTGTTGTAGTCATCACTTCTGAAATCAGAGTCGAGTGTAAACCTGTGTGGAATGTGATTTACCTCAATCATGCCTCATCAACGCCTCATTCAGGGATAAATGTCAATTCATTTATTTACTTTGCATTTTACTTTGTACATTTTGGGGAGAAATAAAGATTAGTAAACACGATAACAATGTTTAGGGTACAGTTCCTCTTTGAGCTGTTTAAGACATTTTGGGTGACATAATATCAGGTTTGATTAAGTGGGACTTTTGAGTGTACACAGCTGTATTGAGGATTTCTGCCCCTCACCCCCTTTATTTATCAAAGAAATTCTAAACTGTGCAACAAATGTAAATAACAGCTACACAAACAAAACACATTTGTCCAACCTTGTTATTTTACTTCAGATGACATGACAAATACTTAAGATGCTATATATATATATACATTTCATTTAGAGCTGTTTGCCCACTATTATTAATAAATATTACAGACTATTACTTTACTTTACTGTCGATAGTTTTTTTTATGAAACTCTGAGTACAGTAAGTGATAGGACACTTTTTTTAATACACAGGATATGGTGTTATAATGTCCATTATGGCATAATCCAAGATGAGCACTTTACAAACTAGCATTTTAGAATGGATTTGGGTTGAGAGCAGACATATCCTTGGGGTTTTCAAGTGGGTACCCCCATCCGAGATGTTTTGATCATTTGAACCCACGACACCTCGAGAAGGCTTAACGGTGAGCAGCTTCTCAGAGCTCTCGGCATGGCCAGATCATTAAAATGCAGATGTAATTTATTAAGCTGTGAGATATTCATACTCTATTCCTCCAGGTTCTTTTCTGCCACACTGCAGGGATACTTACCGTCACTTGCAAATAACATAATCTTTTTCTACTCCATATTCCTGCTGGCTTGGTGAAAACATGCACAGCAGGCAAACTTACCTTCATGCCTTTGTCCTGAGATTAATTAAATTTTACACTAATATCATTGGAAAAGAAATACAAATAAAGCGCTGGCTCGGTTTGTGTTGTTACAAAATATGTGTGAAAAGTGTCATAAGGCTGACGAAACTACATCACCAGAAGTTAACGATAATCTGCATGCAGTTCAATTACTATCACACATTCATGTGACTGTTGAACTTTATCCATGACCACTGCTTCAAGAAAACTGCAGTGACGTAGCTTTTTTTTTTTTTTTTTTTACAAAAACAGGTCAAAATCTGGCATTTTTATGCCTCTGATCAAACATTTTTTGAATTGTACATAACATAGACAAGTACAAATTGACTCAAATTGTATCTATGCAAAATCTAGAATGAAAGTAGTTGACCCAACACGATTGAATTAATGTCACTGTTTGTGAATTCATTCAAATATTACATTTTGTTATTTTAGTTACCCTGATGTCTTTGATTGTTACAATCATAAAATTACCAGGTTTTGATTATAGAATTATTGCAGGTGGAACATTACTTTTCATCAAGTAGTCATAATGGAGGTTTCAGGGGTACACACTTTAGGATAGATAATCAAAGAAAAAAGGCATAAAGTCTAAATAAACTTCTGAAATGAATGTCATAAGAGATCTTTTAGGGAAAATAGTATCCTTTAGGTAAAACAGAATGTTGCCGTGAATGTAATCATTTGTGTCATTTGATTTATAAAGATGTTTTTACTATAAATGAAGGCATTTATTCGCACATCAATATTCATAATATGGCACATCATCTTGGTATAGCTATACTCAACTCACTGTTCTGTAAATACATGTTTTTATGATAAATATGTTAAATCCCTATTTACCAAACAAGTCCTAAACCAATCTATATCCATTTGCAGAGGTGCCATCACCAGTGTAAAAGTAGTATTGCCAAACTTTCTCGCCAAGCGCAATGTGGTGTACTCATAAAGCTACCAGTTTTGTACTGTGGGGATATTATATGTCTTAATGTGAATATTTCAACTAACAATGTATGGATTACCCACAGATAATAAGTTTCCCACAGATTTTTCTTCCAATGGTTGGTGAACCCAAACCCTACTAGGTGTCAGGGCTAGTAGGCTATACTAGGCTGAAGAACAGAGTTGGGCTACACATTACTAAAATAATTCTAGAAACTATCCATAAAAAACAGGCAGGAAAACAGGAGAAACTATAAAGCTCCCGCAGTAGACTTGCATTTACTTGGTAAAACAGACCAGGGAATCCACACGCCATGCAGCAAAGGAAATGAATAAACAAACCAACACAGGATAACTGGAACTTAACTACCCTGTCCATAAGGGACAGCCAGGTGAAACCAATAATCCCTTTTCAGTTGGGCAAAAGGTACATCCTCTCAGGGCCATGATGGTGGTCAAGAAGCATGAACCCCCGTTAAGACAATTATAGTATCTATCTGTTTACATCATGAATTAGGTCTCAGCAGCAGCTGACAGCTTCACAGTCAAGTACTTGTCAGAACACATGCAAACTCAATTTATGTACATCTGAAATTCATCAATAATATGATGCACACTCTTGACAACTTCTTTACCATTAGATGGATACAGTTAGACTATTCACGATTGGGCCTCTATTACATACAATTGAGTTGCAATGATCCTAAAAGCTCCAACACCATTTATTTTAACATCTTCTTGTGCGTGTGGTACTTTCCTGAAAACCACACGGAAAACGAGAAATAAAAGCCACGACCGACAGCAGCCTTGTTTTTTCATTTATGTGTTTATCGAGAATGATTAAACAAACATATAAACAATATAAACAAATAAACAAACACAGTATATTACTATTATATTTCCTGAAACTGAGAGTTGTTGTTGTGCGCGCGCGCAATTCTTTTTGAAGCTCTGGTCGTCACCACACACGGCGGACATTTATTTGTTTTTGTACTTGAAGAAACACGACCATTTCACAAACTTCATAACTTCTCATCCTTACCCCTAATCATAAAATGTTATAAAATGAACATAAAAATAAAAACTTTCTCAAATTGGATAGCCGCTTTGCTCTGACTGGCTTGCCCTTTGCAGAAGTAATACCAATAGAGCACTGACTGTCCGAAAGTAAATTTTTTTGCATCGGATTCCGCAAGGGCTGGGGTGCGTGGGCGCTATGCAAAGCAGCATTTTACAGTTTTTTCAGTGGTCTGCATTAGCACTTTGCCCTTTCCAAAAGCAAATGTGTGAATGCATCTTGAGAAGTAGACTATGAGCTGTGGCGTGAGAGCGTTTGAAAAGGGTCATTTGCGCGAGTCTCACGCGTTATTTGGCGGCTCTGGAAAAGCCTAACATAATGTGAAGTCTAGCTAGATTATCGGCCACATCTCTTCGTCTTCCTTAGCTGTTTCCCGCTGTCTCTGATCGTAGCCGTCTGGCTGGAGACGAGAGCAAAGTTTAAACTAACACAGTGCACGTGCACCGCAGCGGTAGTCGTGTCAAGGCACTCAAATGGGGAAATGTGTCATATCTAGCTCATTGATTAAGTTGAAATGTTTTCATAAACAGGGTTGCCAACTCTCATGCGTCTGGCGTGACTCTCACGCTTTCAAGCCCTGTCTCACGCTCTCACGCTACCAAGGCAAGTCTCACGCCAAATCACTGTGACACAGCAACAGAGATGAAAACAGCTGAATAAGGTTAAAGTCTTTCTGGTTAAATGAAGCGAACAACATTTACTATAGGATAGCTGAGTGTTCGAAAACGGGGTGCTTTATTTGGCGGTTTCCATGCAGCTTCATCTACGCTCTCATTGGTGCGCAATGCTTAGCTCTGTGTTTAGATTGGGAAACTGTGGTAAACTGACTGTCCAGATTAGCATCTACGAACGTCTTATTTGCTCTGTCATACCTGCATTTTAACTTAAATGCATCTTAAATTTCTCTCCGAAGATTCACAGCTGACAGCCTAGAAGGCATTCTAGCAAGTCAGTCACACTACACACCTGGCCCTAAACAAGTTATAGGACAGCTATCAATCATGGATTATTTAAATAATGAATATACAGCCACAGGGTGTATAAACTTTTATAGCCTATTAATTATCTGCAAACTAATACATTTAAACGCTATGTAACCCGCCAGCTAGTTTACGTTCATTGTCGATCGTTCAGTGCACAGAATCAACGGATTAAAGCGCGCACACTGCTGCACACGCACAATCTCACGCCAGCCAGGTTTCCAACATTGGTAACTGTCATAAATAGCTGCAGACGCAAATCAGATTATACATAGAATCAGTCTTTTTATTACAGGTGACTGATGTCTTCTGGGCTAAATTAAATACACGCTATAAATGGTTAGCAAAAAAATGTAGTTTTGCCAGGCAACACTTGTTTGAGAAGTAGTATTGCCATGGCAATACTGGCAATACTGACGGCGGCGGCCATGCCCATTTGTACATGTTGCTATGGGCATGTGATACATCTTGCTCTTATTAATTTGAATAGGAATAAAGGGTTGTTAGAGTTCATTTTAAAATGAATAGTCAAGTTTGCATGTGTCACCTGAGGATTACAATATTTGATTTTGAGTATATAAAATGTAATCCAATTGAAGGCAAGAGGCAGCCTAATAGTAAAATAAACAAGTAATTGCAGTTTGTTAAAATGGTATGATACAATATGTCTCAGAGATTTTTATTTGATCTCAGAAGTTTATTTTGGGATTGATCTCAGGGATATCATTTTGGCTGAGTTTTTACTCTCAGATATGATTTGTCAACAGTAGGATGGTGTTTAAAAAACAATATTGCATTCAACTCTGTTCTATTGGCTCTTTAGTTCTGGCTTGGGTTAGCCTGCTTGTGCTTTCTGTGAAAATGTTTTTAATGAATGTCAATCAAGAGAGAGCTTTTATAATCAATAGGATAAGTATATGAATGTAAGGTGATTTTTGGGAAACTCACTACATCTGCATGTACATTAGCCTACATTGTCTAGAGAGGTAAACAGTGCACCACAGGCAAATATACATTTTTAATAGTTGTGCCAACACTATCACATACATGTCAGATTACTTATCAAAATAACTCTAATTAAGTTAAACCAAAGTTTTGTTAACAGTGATGTGTGATTGTGTACTACTTCAGGCTCTGCTTTTATCATTCCCTGTTATGGCAGATTATGCTTGCTGGCAAGGCTTCAAATGATTCAAATAAGGGCCCAATCTGGTCATGATAAGCAAATTAGATGACAATGATGAATCATGCGCTGATTTTTAGTTTTTTACTCTTTCTTTACACCTTTACTTAGGCTCATCTGACGTCACAGTTAACAGAATGTGAGGGAGCTGAGTTAATAATCTTTTAGGTGAAATGAATTAAAACGTGAATGTTCCATAGTGTTGAAAATAAGATGACTAGCCTTGAGCACTTTTCTCAGTGTCTGTCTGTACTGCGGTCTGCACTCACAGAACGTGGTAGTAAAATGCACTAGAGGGCAGCAAATGAGCAGACATTTCATTGTGCAATCTATTGTGTCCTAAATGGTGCTGCTACAGAAGGGAGTGAGCTTGGTTCTAATGGGAGTGGATTCTGACCTACATTGTGTGTCTTGTTTATTAATACTAGTAGGTGAACAACTTTATTATCCTGTCCTGAACTACAGCATATATGTGTCATGTATCTTATGTAGGCTTTACAGACCTATTAAAGTCTAGGTGGTATTGCTAGTTATTTTTATTTGTTAATTTGGAGGGGGGAGGGGGGTATACTCATTAACTTAACTCTTTAAGATGGAATATTGATTATATTGATATAGTTACTACTAATAATGGCTTGAGACTAATCAGATGAAGATGTATGACGTGCCAATAGGTCAAGTTTTGTGTTCAAGTTTACAAACAGGACCTTTTTAATAATTGAAACAGTTTAGCATAATCTGATATGCAGACTGAAGGAGTGTGCACAACTGCTGACAGTCCAACTGCTGTTGACAATCTTACTCTTCCTCAAATCACAGGTCATTATGAAAATGGCTGCAAAAAAAACAAGTACTTTCAAAACAATACTTTTAAAGCATTGTTTACCAAACTCCTTTTAATTTTTATCAGGTCCTGACCTATACCCGTGTGCACTTCAATCAATTCGTTCCTCAAAAGAATGCGCACAAAGCAAATGTAAAGTTATCTTTCCCATGGGGTGTGTGCGGACCTGTTTGCGTTTGACAACAGCAAATTGTCTCATATATTAAGTAGCCCCTGTGGGCCATTCTTCCGTGTTTACCCCAACCCCCCCCCCCCCCCCCCTTTGTTGCCGTAGGCTGACACTGACAAGAAACTGCAAAGCTCTCTGACATTTCAGATACAGTATAAAAAGGGTCTGTTGAAGAGTGAAGATTCTGATTCCATGACAATCATGTGACAATTTATTTGCGTCTTCCTTCAAATTGGACAGAAGCTCCTAAATGTTGGTATTGTGCTTACTTAAAATTGACATTTTCTTAACTTCATTTTATTTCTCACTACAATTAAAAGGCTGTAATTTATTGTTGCCATGCAAATACCGTCACCACAAGAAGGCTGTGTTAGAGCCATCTAGTGTATGTCACAGAATTTATGTCATCTAATCCTTTTTGACCAATGTCTTGTGTTGGGAGTCAAGTGACCACATCTGTTTTTTTGCAAATTTCAGAGCATGGGGTGTGTTAATTACTATAATCTATGCACTCCATTGTTGCAACCTAATGGGTTGAAGGGCTAGTCAAATAATTGTAGTTAAGCAACAGTATTCTAACAAATATGTTCATAATAATTACATTAACAAACCGTTCCAATAAACAGTGATATAAAAATGACTTAAAAATGTGTAAAACAGGCCGTACTAAATACTAAGCTGTTTCCTGGTGTGGTGGTGCATTCTAATGTGGTGTCCGGTCGCTTAACAGACCACTTTGAATAACCATACCAATTGATACAATTATACCCAAATATCCTGCAGGGTCCAGAGAGCAATGATCTACCACAGAGTGTTCACATTGACGATACCCACAAAGAAGGCTTGGAGGAAGGTCTGGAGCGTAACACGGAGGCTGACCTGGTATACTCCCTTAACGACAGGCCACCATGGTACCTGTGCATCCTCCTGGGCTTCCAGGTGAGCATAGGCACGGAGCTTCTTCGAAAAGACTGGTCAAACTTGACTCATGTTCTGTTCCAGGCCACTGACAACTGTTATCGTTTCCCCTGTTGTCCGTAATCTCCTACACTCAACCAAGGTACATATTAGGTATATTTATATTGTTGAAGGTAAAACTCTCAGGAGGTACAACTTCCACTTTAAAGCCATAATGTTGCAGACAATAATTTCAAGAAAAGTGACATGTTTATACCTCAAAATTTCTTTTTCTGGGGTATGATGCATGAATACCCCACCTTCTCCAGAGAATCACAGTCCGTACCCATTAATCAACCAAAGTTGGCAGACGATAGTCTTGCTTTCTCAAGGCAGTACCAGATATTTTATGTTAGTGTACATCTGCTTTACATGAATGCCTTTAAGATGTTGCAGCGTACTGACATCGAGTGGACAAGTAAATGGTGTGCTGAAGAGTATTTGGCGCATGTGCAAAATGGTTATTCCATACGCTTTAAAAACAGACTGATGTTATTCATGACCAGAAATGTCTGTCTGAGATAAGGAGACATGGTGTATGACCTTAATGAGCCTGGTTATTTGACTGATCCAAAACTCCAACAATATATACTACAGAGTAAAAGGTGCACATCGGTTCAAGTTCTCTACATGACAGAATGGAGACGAATGCGCACACTTTGATTTGCAGTAGATGGTCGGGGCTGTGTATAACTTTGTTTTCATTGATGCTATGATCTGCTTTGTTTTATACAGTCTAAAGGTGAAACGGTAATTGCATTGTACCATTTAGTATAGTACCTGAATCCTGATTCTACAAACTTGAAGTTTAGGAAGGTGCACATGTTTTTTACGATTTGCTTTTCAATTCCCTCTTTCTTCAAATGTTATGAGTTTGATTGAGTAAGAATTGTGTGAGCCAAGCATCATAAGTTTAAAACTCCAGCCTTTCAGGGAGAGCAGGAACCCTGATGAGCTGGGGGGGGGGGGGGGGGGGGGGGCGGGGGGGGGGGGGGGGCGCGGCGGGGGGGGGGGGGGGGGGGGGGGGGGGGGGGGGGGGGGGGGGGGGGGGGGGGGGGGGGGGGGGGGGGGGGGGGTGGGGGGGGGGGGGG
>JAVQIZ010241638.1:0-11921 GCA_036023535.2 Galaxias brevipinnis | reverse complement strand
GTGTGTGTGTGTGTGTGTGTGTGTGTGTGTGTGTGTGTGTGTGTGTGTGTGTGTGTGTGTGTGTGTGTGTGTGTGTGTGAGAGAGAGAGGATGCAGCTGCAATGTGGCCTGGATTCTTTTGGCAGCCAGTCCAGAGGACAGATAAGGTTGCCACGGATACTGTCGCCCGGTGACATCCCAGGGAAATCTGATGATTCCCAGTGTGAGGGGCGGGGCTTGTTTTGGAGGGAGCTTTACTGGTCTCTTATTGGATGGTACGGGGAATGCTTGCATGTGATTGACTGAAACCTTGTATAAGTCACTCTCTCATGTGTTTCTATTAATAGACTGATTGTCAAGAAGCGCTTAACCAGATTAAAGCATCTTTCACTTCACGGGTGTCCCTCCCTCCCTCCCTCTCTCTCTCTCTCTCTCTCTCTCTCTCTCTCTCTCTCTCTCTCCCTCACTCTCCATCCCTCTCTCATGGCCCGCCGTGCTCCTTTTAATGGCTAGCTGGAAATGACAGCTTTAATCGCCGCCTGTGGCCGCAGAGAAGAGCCCGTTAATGATAGAAAAGAACAGAGGGGCCATTTGCATCAATCAGCTCTAAATCACTTTTTATGATAATGCAGCGGAGCGGGAGGAGAGGCTCCCGGGCTGCCTCCTGAATGATGATGATGAGGAGGCTCCTCCACTCACACCTCCAGGGGAGAGTCTTAAAGGGCCACGCCAGGCCTGGGGCCCACTGCAGCCCAGACAGACAAGACCCCACACATATGGCAACGGGCAATGCCGGCCCTCTCCTCTCCTCTGCCAGGGCCCACGTGACCCAGCGGAGGGCCCAAGCCAAGGAAGCCATGAAAGACACCTCTGTCTCGCCCTGGCACTGACGGGGCCTGCTGCCATGGCCGCCGTGCTGGCCACTAAGCAGCTCGCTTTGTCTCCCTCTGCCTCTCGGCTAGGCATTTCAGGAGCGAGCCACTTCACATTCTGGGACATATCTATGGACTAGCTAAAGTTCCATAAAATGTCAACAAAAATAACAGCGCTGAATATTCGTCAACACGATAAGTCCGGCATTTACTGCATATATATTGCCATCAAATATGATTATATGCCGGTTTTGTGCTTCAACAACAGTCACACTAAATGTGATATTCTGCCAAGCTAACAATTTATGGTCACATGGTTAAAGCATCAGGTGCAAAGTCCTTTCTTAGTACTTAAAAATAACTTGAATACAATCGTATAACATTAAGGCAGTGTATAACTACATATTTGAAAATAATAGTTTGTGCAGCACATTGGTAGGCGCAAGTTGTTTTTAAATGTGCTTTAGAAATAAATTTTACTTGACTTGAAGAACTTGTGTTTAAATTACTTAACCCAGGCTTGTTGATAATATTCCCTCGGCATCTCACATAAAGGCTAATCCAACCATGGGTCGGGGCGCTGGGGGTCACTGTCGTGACCTGTCTGTCCATATCAGACGAGGTGCCATTGGAGTGTCGGTGGTTGGTTATGCCGAGGGGCACTTCCCATTAGCGAGACACCGAGCAAATATATAAATAAAATAAATAAGTAGAACATATGCTACTGTAAAAATGCAATTTCAAAACAACAATGACTAAAGTGGAATGCCAATTCTTTGAAGACACATTGGCACTGCTTCAAAGACCTGTGTGAAACCGTAACAAAATATTCTCCACCATTGTTTTATTTATCGTGGAAGCATGATGAGTTAAAAAGAGAAGGCTAAAATAAAATAAAGTGAATACTCACCGACAAAGCCAATAAGCTGACTCCTGAAGAGAAAATGTCCCTGGCCACTTTGCTGGAGAAAGTTAATAGTCAAAACAGATCCAAAGAAAGGACAAGGAATATAAAAGCAAGCCCCTACAAAATGTCAAATGACCTGGAGTCCTTTTGAAGAACAGGTTGGAAAAGTGGCGGGAGAGAGGTGGGTTTGAAAGGGCAGTACAAAACATCCCAATTTCACACAAAAGGAGCTCTGACAAGCGCAGAATCCTCACCGACACAGAGACAGGCGTGACAATGCCCCTTCAGGCTGACGCCGATTTTCTCCGAAGCCCTCTCTCTCTCTCTCTCTCGGTCTCTCTCTCTCTCGCTCTCTCGGTCTCTCTCTCTCTCTCTCTCTCTCTCTCTCTCTTGGTCTCTCTCTCTTCCAGATGGCTCCCAGTAAGTGCAAGTGAGGGGAGGCCACTGCTGCTTCACAGTATTTCCCAGCCACACAGACGGAAAAGCTTGTTATGGCGCTTGCTGATCACCACGAAAAGTCAGCTCAGAGCCAGGGAAAGGTCACCGGGAATTAGGCTGCGCTCAAACTCCAAAGACTCGCCTAATTCCCCCGCTAAGCCCATTTGAAACCCAACCTGTTCTGGCTCTGCCATGGGCTCAGCCTCGCCTGGTACTAAAACCCTCTACTAAATCTAGCTGGAACTGATTTACACTGAAGGGCACACACAAAGCCAACGCACGCACACACGCACGCACGCACGCACACACACATACACACACACACACACACACACACACACACACACACATACACACACACCAGCCTCACTCTGACAGGACAGACAGGCTTTTCCTGATGACTAGACTAGAACAATCGACCAAAGAATCAATGATTTTCAATGGGTGTGAAAGGAATTTGGAGCAGCCGAGACCCAGCACAAGAGCTTGAGGGCTGAGGTCTTTGGGCCCTAAGGCTGCTTTGAAGCAGTGTCATGGTAATGGCCCTGGGTTTTGGGGTTCACGCCACTGCCGCTGTTGTTGTCAATTATCCACTTTGAAAAGTACTTTCCAGGAAAAAAAGGAGGAATTGTTTAAAAGTGAAAAGAGGGGAGTCAAAGAGACTTTGCGGGACATCCACTTTGAACACCGCGTTATACTTTCAGAGTTTAAAGAACATTAGAAATCAAATAAACACACTGGTTTTTATTTCTTAGATGGGATCAGTTGGACAAACTGAGGTTTAACGTTGGAACTGCATTCTGTCGCTCTCTTTTCTCTACCAACATGAAAAAGCGATACATCTAAATTCCTAAGATTTCCTCCTGCGTGGCACATTTAGAACAACGCTATTTTCTCATTCCCTTCCTTCATGAGATGTTAAGAAGTCCTAGTGTGAGGTGCCCTGCTGTGGAAGTGAATGGTGGTAAAGACCAGAGGCTGCTCTCCAACCGTCGGTCAAGAGGCTGTCGGCGCTTCACCCGGACCAGAGGGCCATACCATCAGCGGAGGAGTAGGCCCGCTGCAGACCGCATTCTCAGTCCAGGCAGACACAGAGCAACACAGGAAGCCTCGAAGGTGGAAACAAACATTGTTAGCTCAATGTTTCACTAGACACCTCCCGCTTCTAATTCATGCCCCACTCCGCGCCTCATTTCCATCGCCTCCTTTCTGCTGGAAGGTTGAGCTGAATTCGCAAGCAGCCATAACACCAATATGCACACCTTGTCAGTGCACTTGGAAAACAAACAGCCGCGCACTCGTCTGTGTCGATAACTTAATTATGCGCAAGGGAAAACATTCTCATTTGCATGAGCTTAAGAGTTTAGGTATAAAAAAAATATAATAAATAAAAAACTCTTGTCGGCACAGGGGAAATAGTCGGGGAGATGTTAACATGTGACATGGCGTCTCTTTGCTCCGGGCGGCTCTCTGCGTTCGGATGAAAACACTGGTTTTATTGTCTCTGCTGCCTGATGCATCTCTACCCCTCTCCCTCCACTCGCAGTATTAATCACCACTGAGGGGGAGTCAACTCTGCCACCAGCTGACAAAACAACCCTGACAGGAATGCTGCACGTAGTCAATAGATAGCAGGCCCGTAGAAGCTTCATTAGCCAACACAGCACACGAGGACCAGCCCACTACAAAGTGCTTGGTTCCGTCAGACCCCGAAGGAAACAAATACCCACCCCCCCCGTAAAAAAAAAAAAAGGGAAAAAAAGTTTTCCCACTTTGCTCTAAAATTATGCATTCTATTCTCTTCTTGCGTTCAACCACACACCTCCATCTCCGCTGAGCGCGGTGAGATGTGTGACACCCCATAATAGTGTCAGTGTCTCCTCCGCCACCGTGGGTGTGAAGCGTGGCCATGGCGCGCAAGGTGAGGCGCTCCTGTGCTGTTTTTTTTCAACCCGAGGTGTCACCAAAACCTGGCACGCCTCTTCTCTCCTAGGCAAATGGCTGTTAAAAGCGTTTATGCAGCTCTCGGTGCTGCCACACTTTGCCGCTGTGCAAATGAAGTGATAGGAGTGCCAAAAGCTAAGTGAGCGGCAACCTGCCATGTCTTAAGGCCCGGGCTGGGTATGGGGGAGTAAGAACCAAAAGAAAATACAGTGTTTATGGATTAGCATGGTCTACAAATGGACACTATGGACGAGCAAAATGGTGGAAACAAGCGTGAGGGAGAATAGACAATACAACCGTAGCCCCACCAAGGAGGAGGGCTACCTGAGCGTCTGAACAGGCTTGGCCCTGGGAGATAAGTAGTAGAGGTGGATCCCATTCTGGCAACAGGAAGGTGGAACCAAAGGGATGAGCAAATAGGAGAGGACAGGCAAACAGAAGCCTTCTGCAGAAGGTGGTCTGGGGTCAGCCATCTCAGAGCGCTGGGAGGCCCAGGCAGCGAACGCCTCGTTGTTTACGTGACGCACTGTGTTGTGTTACTGAGGCGTGAAGGTGTCAGAGAAAGCCACATTTCCATTTTGTTTGTTTTGTATAATGTATGCATTTTCCAGCAAGCGCGTGTGTGTGTGTGTGTGTGTGTGCGTCAGTGCAGAAGGTTGAGAACGGAGCTGGTGTCTGCTGGCTGCTAGAGGAGGGCCGGGGCCTCTCCAGAATCTCCCTCATTAACAGCTCATGATGGCTGGCAAGCACAGCACACCACCCTGGCTCTTTCTCATTAGCAGCTGGCAGCGAGGTGGGGAGATGAGTGGACATTGGCACAAGATCATCCATACTCCGGTACAGGGAGGGAGGGAGGGAGGGAGAGCAAGAGAGACAGCGAGAGAGAAAAAAAAAAAGAGAGAGAGAGAGAGAGAGAGAGAGAGAGAGAGAGAGGTGATCGTAGTATGGGGCTACAAGAGGGGAAAATGGTGAAATCCTCATCTCGGTAGATTTAATTAAAACTGGGGTGAACAGATGGGGAAGATGGAAGGAAGTCCAACAGGAGACAGCTCATCTGTCTGGGTTCCACACTTCCCTCTCCCTCCATCTCATCTGCCCCCCCCAACCCACCCCCCACACCCTCCATCTCCTCTCTTTTTTTCCAACAAATCCTTGGCTTCTAGGCTGTCCCAATTCGAGGCTCCCAACCTGGCACCGTGACAGGCGACCACCAAAACAAATCAGCCAGTCCGCGGCTGTGGACGGGGAGGGCCCCAGTTTGCGTTGAATCATTAGCGAGTGGGGGGGGGGTTAGGGGCGAGCGCAGCGGCCTGCGCTGGCTGGGGATTTTGGAGGCCTGCAAAATCTCTTATTAAAATCCCTGCGTTAAAAAGAAAAGGGGAGCTGTTTGCCTAGAATGGTAGCGCCGCACGCGGGCAGGGCCAGGAGGAAGGCTATTTGTCAAGTCGAGTTTTAGCCTCCGTCTGCCAGCCCATCCTTTCTGTCTCTCCCCTCTCCCAGAGGTACTCGCTTCTAATTCAAATGTAATCATCACCAAGCCGTAATATGACCTTCATGGCTGCATGTTGAAAGGAGCTAAAGCAAAGCGTTCAGCTTCCCCCCAGTCCCTTCAGTCGTTCCGGGCGCACAAAGGGATCATAGAAATCAGGCCGGCCCAATAAGTCAATCCAAAGCTTTGCAGAAGAATGACCCTTTCCCTGAGCACACAACTGTAACTGCATATGTTTTATGGATGGCGAGAAAATTGAATATATCGCCGTGGCCCCCTCAACGTGTTTTGGCCGCCATTCCTTACATTCCTTATCACGAGGACCTATCGACTGAAAGAGGAATCACATGAACGGAGGCAGGGAAGGAATCATAACAAGCAATTGTGGCAACAATGCAAATAGTTTTCACTTTCCGCTCCATTTTTCCTCCCTGTGCTCAATTCCCTACTACATTAATCTCATTATCCTTTGAACCTTTTCACTAGCGATGCCAAACGCAATTTGTATTCTGCGGCCGGGCAAAAATCTCTAAACTGATTATCCCAATATGAACCGTGGCAATCCTTGATATTGTTAGGGCTGAAAG
This sequence comes from Galaxias brevipinnis, assembly GCA_036023535.2. Lineage (NCBI taxonomy): Eukaryota > Metazoa > Chordata > Actinopteri > Galaxiiformes > Galaxiidae > Galaxias > Galaxias brevipinnis. The sequence goes on along the minus strand of JAVQIZ010241638.1, from coordinate 5,705 downwards.
GGCCATCCAGCCACTGAATGGGGTTCCCATATGCCTTCTGAGTTTCATGACACAGTGTTGCGTCTGCTTTGCAAGGGATAAATTAAGCGTGTGAAAGTCTAAGCAAAGCCCTCATTTTCCAGTTAATCAAATCTCCCCCTAATCAAATTAGCGCACATAATTCCTCTGGATGCGTGGCACAAAAACGGCATTATCCCCTTCTCTGGAGCTGAAAGGCGGGGGAATCAGCGTGGTGCCTCTCTCGTCTGCATGAGCGCCCCTGAATGGCAGAGGAGCGGCCGGGCTGAGGTGGGAGGGGGGGCCGGCTGGGGGGGCCAGTGGGGCTCTGACAGAGCCAGGCATGGTCGGGGTAAACCTTGGCAGCGCTTAAGTTCCCAGCTCATTAAAAAGCCTGGCTCAGTGGCCACCTCCAGGGAGCACTGGAGCGTTGGCTAATGAGGTACTTGTTTAATTTTCTTTCAAAGGGGCCGGACATCTGTGACAACCCCCCTCTGCCACCTCTTCTCTCCCTTCAACCCCCCCCCCCCAACCCCAAGCCTCTTTCTTTCAGTCCCCTTTTTGTACAAACCTTACATAAAGGCCATCTATCAATAGGCCGTAGGCCCCCTCTCTGGTTTGATGAAGTGTCTTCAATTGAATGAGGCAGATAATACACTCGGAGGGGAGCAGAACAATCGCCATTAACTCTGATCTCTCTCTGAAGAGTCAGAGCCCATCATGGAAATTCAATAGTGGTCAAGCTAAATGGATAAATGTTCACAGTCCACCATGGTGTCCTAATTGATTTCCCTTCACGGGATAATCTACTCTCCTCAATAGCAACCCCCCCCCCCCCCCATTCACCTCGGTCATCCATCCAGATCTGCACTGTGTACAGAGGCCGGCCCAGGAAAACAAACAAAGAGCTGCCAGGCATTCCTCTAGACGAAGGGCGGTCGTGGAGCGATGGCCTCCATTCCTCATCGTGCCAGAAGCTTCCAGAATAGCGCCAGCCCCGCTTTTTTCCAAGGGCCCCGCGGCAGCCATTGTCCCGCTGACCTTTCCCTGCCGAGCCGCTCTCCGCTGCCGAGCCCCGGAACACCTTGGGAGGCGTTAGACGGCAGCTCTCTGGCTGTCGGCCCCCCGTAATTGGAATTCAAAGCGGCTAGTGCCGCGTCTCTCTTCGTTGGTCATTTCCACTTACTTCATAATGCGCCTCGATTCTTTCATTATGAGAACTGTCGCACTCATATTTGCACCTTGATGCCCTCCTAATGTCTCTGGACATGTGTAGAATATCAACAGGCTCCCTCCCTCCCGCCTTCCCTCCCCCCACTCCTCCTCCTCCTCCTCCTCCCCAGCCACCTTCAGATCACTGCTTATCTAGAGGACGTAGCGTTAGGAGAGAGGGGCCGAGCCGGGGGAGGGGTGTGCGGAGGTATCAGAGAGACTCTGTGAGGTAGACGGCCAACGGGGCTAATGAAAACATTCTGCAATGTGGCTCAATGTAAACAAGCTGTAACAATGTGTCACGGGGTCAGGGGTCAAGCCCGTGGATCATGCCTCAGCTGGCACGTGGTTATTGTCCTGGCCAGCCTGTCAGAGGAACTACAACAGCCAGCAGGCTATTATTAGAAGGCCACTAGAGAGCCCCATCTGTGTTTTAATAGGGGGCCCTTACCACAGTGCCGATAAAAGAGCCTCACGTTTATCTGGGAGAACACTGGGATAATACCAAACAGGCACTGCCTGTAATCCCACAGTGTGTATGCATGTAAATCAAGTGCAAAAACACATTTCTCTGCTCTATGATGGAAAAAAAACGTTTCAATCACACATCAGATGATTAAGAGAGAGAACTAAAATGCGGGTTGTCTTCATAGCCGTCAGCCCACACACCACCTCAACTCCTGGAGAGCATGAGCCTGTCTCGGGTTGCTTCTTGTTTGGGACGCCCGGGGCAATTTGCTTTTAACATGGGACATACCTAATACCACAGGCTTGACAAACGGAGGGTGTCATAAACGTCTTGCCAAGACAGGGTCATCTTGACCTTTGACCCCGGGTGATTCATCACCATCAGCCCTGGGGCAGTGAGGGGGGAGCGGGGCAGATAGGCAGGCTGGGATACATGCCCTGGAGGATTGGGGGGTGGGGGCAGGGGGGTTGAGGCCAGGGGGATGTGTGGGGTGAGTGCAATGTATCTCCCACTGACAGCACACATGGTCTCCCTTCAAGTGGAATGGCTCCCTCCATGGGGGATGTGACATATGTGATATGTCCAAAGGAAGATGCTGTTGTGTGTGTGTGTGTGTGTGTGTGTGTGTGTGTACGTGTGTGTGTGTGAGCATCCCCTCAAAAATAAAACTTTAAACAACACGCCACTTCTTCCACTCCGGCCTCCCAGTTCCTAACAACACGTCAGCCAGAGTATGTGAGCAGCTCCACTGGAGATGTCTGGCTGTGCTGTGTGTGGGCAGCAATCAGAGAGCAAAGCAATCAGTCAAACTAACACAAGGTCAGGGGCTCCCGGCCTGCAGCGTGTTGTCGGAGCAGTCCGAGTTACCAGGCCCTGTGCTTGATCAGAGCGTAGCCTTCAGCTAGAGCTGCTCACAGGCACATCCCAGGGCCTGAGGCAGGCTGCTCGCAGCATACTGGTTTCTTTAGGGGTGGAGGGAAGGGAAAAAAACCTGACAACTCCTAGTGAGTTATCCTGGAGGTAGCTTTGGGACAGGGACCACTGCAGCGGATGTTCTCCTGCTCATCCTCGCGCTCCTCCAGCCACCACGGTGTTTGGGGCTTAAGTCCAGACATGTGTGGCCTGCATTTTTGTGGCTCCCTTCTCCGACACTCCGAGAGGCGTGTGCGCAGAGCAGCTTAAATCATGCATGGCCCCGCCAGAGGCTTCGGCCCACCGGACGGCCGCTACTCCCCGGCTCACAGGCCCCGGGACTCCACTGTCTGTCAGCCCACTTTATTGGACGAGGCAAGGCAGGAAAGTCTCCGCAAATACGAGTAACTCAAAAAGCACTGCTGTTGCTGCACAAAAAAACAACAAAAAAAAACAACAAAAAACCTACCAAAACAAACCAACGCAGACAGACAGACTGAAGCGAGGATGTGGCTGAGGACTTGGCAGGAGTGATGCTGCCGCGGGGCAGACGTTTCAGGAACATGTCCTCAATTATGTGTAACCATAGGGACATATTTGTCTATTTAGGTTTGCAGACAATGTCACATTGAGTGACAGGCTGCACAATTAAATTCACTTTCTTTTACGTAGGCCCGGAGCATAATTGTGTGCCAAGTAGTCTGAACAAATCAACAAAACTCTGACTTCAGAATGATTTACAGACGTAATCAAACATAAAAAACCTGCGAGGAAAAACTTTTAGCCGCAGCACTCTTCCAATAAACGCAACGGACGCGTTTCATTCCAAATGCATATTGCTTTACTCATATTCATATTGCTTTATTCATCGGTTTCTTTTCAAAGAAATAACCCTCATAAAATGCACTGAAATTATGCCACATACAGTAAGGTGTGGTCATTATAACGTTACCATTTTATTACACTTTCTTACCGTCTGTAACGTATTATACAATTCGGATCCCATTCGGAATGAAAAGAGCTTTGTGAGGATCAAGTGTGAGTAGGTGGAACTCCTTTCAGTGAAAACCGCTGATAATCAGGCTAATCTGACAGATTAGGATTAGGATTTGTGGATATGTCACAAACAAAAAGTACAATGTAAACAGTATGTGCTGGCAACTGTTGCAGGCCCAAATCCTATTTGGCTTATGATGACAATAATGACAAGCATCTGAAGCTTAGTGCCATTTGTGTAAACAAATAATGCCTGTTTATGCCTATCCTTGGGATTAAATCTAAATTCAATCACACATCCGATAAAGACTGGCCAATCCAATAGTGAGTGCGTTGGTAGGCCAGCACTGGACTAAACCACTGAATGGGATATTAGCGATAAGCAGCACCGTTAGCTAATCCGATAATAAAATGTAACTTGATGCCTAATTATGGTGCAAACAAGACACGTCACTGACAAGACTGCTAATAACAGATGATGTATTTCTAACTTTATATTCCTGTATATTTTAATCTATTTATTCATATACTAAAATAGTTTCACACTGCTTGAAGTTGAAGCAATTGAATGAGTTATTGTTATAGGCATTATTCTTTCAGTTAGTTTTGGGAAAGTCTAAAAAGCCATGACCATAAATTATTTGTATTTAAGTTACTGCATCATATCTGTTTTGGGCCTCAGGCAAACCTAGGATAAAAATAAAGCTACTACTATGAAAATATTTAGTTTTGATTCTGACAGTCAGTATGGATGGCTTCAGTGAATTCTTGCTTCAAAAAGTATTTGAATTAATGTGTGAGTGAACAAACGTATATATAACCTTTAAGATTGTATTCATTTAAAAGCTAATACCGTGAACATTAAAGCAGTTAGATTGATTTGGTTAGATTGAATTGTTAGTTTGGGGCGGACACATCGTAGCTATGCAATTGATACATCATTTAGTTGTGAAGCTGCTGACTGGTGTTACTCCTCACAGCTGTAGTCTCTGGACTCTGGGGGCCTGTTCCAGGTCACCACTACACCAGCAGAGACATAATTCAACTGTCTTTGTGCTTTCTGGTTTTAGACCATTTGCATTTTCATGCTGCATATGTGCCATTGACTTTGCATAGGGTAATCTGTGTGGCCTGTGGTGGCTGGTGTGGCTATATGATTACAGAACACCAGTGGATAGTGAAGCCTTCAGAACAGTCTCCTATAGGTTTGCTTCAGTACTCTAATTGAAAGAGAAATCCTTTATGGTTTACCATAATTGTTCTGGAGATGTGATTATTTTAGGACCCAAACAAACAACTTCACAACAATTGATTATTTATTTAGCTATACAGAGTTTTGATCTTACTTCACAACAATGGATTATTTATTTAGCTATACAGAGTTTTGATCTTACACCTTGTGATAGAATAAACTGTTTATACAGAGCCCTGATGAGATACCTGTCATCTCTGAGAGGTGTGGCGCCAGGCGCGACGTCGCCGTGGCGGCAGACGGAGCTAGCGTTGGGATGAATCGACCGGCGGGCGTGATCATTTTCCAAAATTCCCTCGGCAGATGTGGCTGTGTGCGTGGGTCTTTGATTAACTTCATTAATATACATGCCTCGCTCTGATACACAGGCGCTGGCATATGGTGTAAAAAAAAAAAAAAGGAAAAAAATAAGCAGGAACAGGAAAGAAGTGATTTGCTGTTTGCTCTGGAAAACAAACAAGCCAACAGGTCCTGGCAGATGGCGCAGTGCGTTGGTGCTGGTGGGAGGCGGTGTGCTGCGCTAAGCACCCAGCTTTCCCCTGGATGAGGAGGAGTTTGACTAGCGCCCTCGGCCCGCCGCGCGGTAAACAAATACCAAAACGCCCTTTCTCTGCTTTTCCTGTGTGTTTCCTGTGTGTTGAGCCTTTCATCCCTAGCCGATCCTACCTACCGTTTGAAAGCGGCGGGATGGGAGCTTGTTTGTGGCAAAGTGAAAGTGCTCGGGGCCCCGACTATCTTCAGAAAGAAGCATATGAAAGTGCGGTGGATTAGCATGCTTCGTGAGGTGCGCCCGTTCGCCCGGGGGTGCGGGGGGGGGGGGGGGGGGGGGGGGGGGGGGGGGGGGGGGGGGGGGGGGGGGGGGGGGGG
>JAVQIZ010241623.1:0-14506 GCA_036023535.2 Galaxias brevipinnis | reverse complement strand
CACACACACACACACACACACACACACACACACACACACACACACACACACACACACACACACACACACACACACACACACACACACACACACTGTGAAGCCCCTTTTTACAGGCGATGCAATGAAAGCAACTTCCTCTCTGTGGCAAGGCATTGTGGGTACTGTAGTGCAGTGTGGGTTTGAGGTCCTTCATCACTCCCTACTCCATCCTCTCTTTCAGCTCTTGAGGTCCTTTTGGTCAAAAACGATGCGGTTGGCCAGGTAGATGGCGATGGCGCCAAAGATGGCGGAGCACGCCATGTAGGCAGTCACGGACTCTGTGAACTTGACGATCATGCCCATAAAGAGAGTGGGGAAGACCTGAGAGAGGAGAAAGGTGCTGTCCAGGATGGCAAAGTCCAGGCCCACGCCACGTTTCTCGTACCCCTCCACCTCCTCCGTCTCGGTGCCTGAGGCGCTGCAGGGCGAACCATTCTGACTGTGCGGAGGGGGGTAGTAGTCCGAGTTGTCCTGGCTGAAGTAGCCATGACCGTTGGAACCACCCATTTTGTGGTTCAGGCCGCCTTCCTCGTCCACAGAGGTCAAATGCACAGAGTCCCTCTGGATTGCCAGGCCGTTTGCATTCGTGTATTTGGATTTCCTTTTTGGCATGTAAACCTGTCAGAAATGAACACACGATTATCCGATACGATTAATAAAAGACCGTACAGGTCATAATGGTATGAAGGTCACAAAAGCATATTGAGATTAATCGCTGTATTTGTGTCGGCATATGTGTTTGTGTGGGTGTGTGTATGTATGTGCATTTGTGTGTGCGTGTGTGTATGAGCGTGTGTGTGTGTGTGTGTGTGTGTGTGTGTGTGTGTGCGTGCGTCCCCTGACCTCCATCTCCTTGTGGTAGTGGCAGGTGAGCGTGTACGGCAGCGTCTGCAGCGTGGCGTAGGCGAAGCCGGTGAGCGCCGACATCAGCGTGATGACTACCACGCTCTTCGACAGGCAGATGACCAGCGTGGATGCCGTGAAGGTCACCATGCTGCTCACGTAGACCCGCCGTGAGCCAAAATGGCGGACCAGTCGACTCATGGCCAGGGAGAAAACAGTTGAGGTGGCACACTGCAGGAACAGGCCTAGGCTGCCCATACGGATGCCTGAGAGAAAAACAAAACAGGGTTTTTGCATTTTAAATGTTGAGCCAATAGCAATAACCACTAGCAGTGAAATACTTGGTAAATTGGTCTACTTGCAAAAAAGTTTTGTACATGGTGCTCTTTCTAGTTCTAATTCTGTCTATATGAAATACTTTCAAAAAGATAAACAGGGTTGAGAAAAATTTATATATTATTAATCTAACAATACAAAGGCTAAATAATGCGTTCATGTTAATGAAAAAAGAGCAGTACCTTAACTGCACAATTCAAATAAACAAGAAAGAAGTGAAACCATTCAGAAAGCCCTAACACGCAAAGCAATATGTTGGGCAACACATCACATCATATAGATCATGAAACCAGTTAGAACATGCTCCTTCAGAAGGCCCATTGTTTTCTTGTCAATGTCACACAAAAATGTGCCTTTTTGGACTTCCTTTACTTTGAAGACCTTGCTGCAACCACATAAGCTGCCGTGTGAATACCGAAAGGCACAAACACACACAACGCAGCCCATAAAACAAGGTTAAAACCTTTTTCATACTCCAAACCACAACCTGTTGACTTGCCATCAATGCAAAACTGTAGCCCAGCGGGATGCTTGTGGTATAAAGCAACCAAGCCGCATTCTCGGGTGAAGTCAAGAAGATTCACGATCACACAGAAGTGAAGGCAGTGGGTTCTTTTTTGGTGAAAAAGTATGTCACAAGTATACACAGGAAGCATCGCCTGGCACACAAACCCTGCTGTGCTGTGCTGTGCTGTGCTGTGCTAGAGTATTTTTGCATGACAGCCTCTACCACGGTGGTTGTCATGATAACATCATTAACATCACAAGCGTTGATGAGGCTCTTAAGCCCGTGTCTGCATAGCTGGCACCAGCTACAGCAGATTGCAGCACACCAACCGCTCATAACAAGCTATTCTGGCTTGCAGTATAAATATAAAACGCTTCAACGTTCCCTGATTCCCATTACTTGTGTTAACTGTGTGTGTATACATATGGAGTTATACACAACAACTCCATAAGTTTGCATTGTGTTGGTAAAAATTGTGCACTAGCTCTTTGTTATGCTGTCACTTGTTTCACTAGTCAGAAATGGAGGGAGGGAGGGAGGGAAGAAGGGATGGAGGGAGTGACATGTTAAATCAAGCACTGCGGTTCCAGGTTCGGCCACGACACTGACCCGGTCAACGCGGCAGACAGCCCCGACTAATGTTTCCACAAGCCAAACACCTGTCCATCCACAAGCAGCCAGTCGGCCTATCCGCTCCCTCCATCCAGCCCTCCATCCAGCCCCATCAGCCAACCAGCATCAGCTCCAAGTCTCGCACGCCGACGAGGAATTTGGTGTTCAAACATGCAGCAGGAGAGAAACACACGTGACGGATCTTTGAACACTCGGCTTATTCTGCCCTCCGCTTGACTACCTGGCATAATGGATGAACAGTCTAAAATAAATGCTCGTCATCCAATTTAGAACGAGTAGGATTCCAATAAACCGTCCTTCGCAGTTTGTGTGGTTGCCCTTGGCAACGAGAGGAGCTTATGACAGGTCATCCCTGCTTAAGTGTCCATCCTCAAACGGCCAAAGAACCAGGCTGACTATTCACTGGGCTTATTTTGAAACCCTGCTCCCAGGCACCCGTCAATCAAACCCACGGCCGGAGGAATGAAGAGGCACTGCTGGGTGAACACTCTAACATGGCTCACGCACGCACGCACGCAGGCAGGCAGGCAGGCAGGCAGGCAGCAGGCACGCACGCAGGCAGGTAGGCACGCACCAGTTTGAGGGCATTAATACTTGTTAAAACCGTATTCGTGCTTGAAAAACAGGAATCAAATGTCGTGTGCAGATATAATCAGCTGTCAATCAGTGACACCAAAACAAAAATACGTTCTAATGATCGAGATGTGTGTTGGATTGTCAATGAATGAGAGAAAACCAATGTATCGGACTTATTGCCTTTATGTTCAGACTACTTTGGAGGACACTGGGTTATCAAGCAAGCTATCGGAGTTAGCGAGTATAGCGGAGCAACGCTTGTCAAGAGTGCTAATGGAGTAGCAGCTAATCTCTGCCGAGAAAGAAGGATGTGGATGGTGTTACTTTCAGAGAGGCAAAGGGACCAGAGCCACTTCAACGACAGGGCCAGGACTCATAAAGACTGAAACCTAAAGCCGCTGGAAGATACCCGCTCAGCTGCCGTCATGGCCTGCATTGATACTTAGATATACAGCATATGAAATATGAGGGTTGGGAGAAAAAAAACCCACTTCCTGCATTGTCCTTTTCGTTCAGACAATGTGAATGCATTCCTAAGGTTTATTTGTCAAACTGACACTAATGCCGTGTATCCGATTTCTCGAACGCAGAGAACGCACACGCTTTCACTTCCAAGCACGGCGACGACGCCATGGCAACGACGAAGGAAGCATTAAGCGTGCCCGTACGCACAGCCTTCTGCATGTCATTGATAACCCATTAGTGTTCGTGGGCGTACCGGCCAGCCCTGTGTCATCCATTAGGGAGACGTGACTCAGACCTCGGCCCCTGAGATGTCCCGCCTCGCCTTCCCCACTCGCCGCCAAGACTTGGAGACGGACGCTCTCTTTGCCGGGGCGGACGCCTTGACGTTCGCTCTCCGCGAGTGCGACGTTGCCGCTGCTTCCGAAGGGTCTGGTGGGAGGGACCGGAGTGAAGGCCGAGAAAGCGAGGGAAGGGGTACGAAAAGGAGGGAGAAGGAGGAGAGGGGCGGCAAGGCAAAAAACATTTTTAAAAAAGCACAAGAGGATACGATTGGGCAAGAGGAGGGGAGGAAGAAAGTAATCAGAACGACAAAAAAAAAGTAAAGAGAGAAAAAATAGAAAGAGGAGAACGAGATGAAGAGGGATCAATCAAAAAAGTTGGGGCATGGAGAGAGAGGGGAGGCGGGGAGGAAACCCTAAGAAAGAACAGGACAAGGAACAGAGGAGAAGGGGGAGGAGGGAAGAAAGAATGAGAGAACAGGAGAGAATTGGGAGGCAGGGAGAGAAAACAGACTGATGGGAGACAGAGAACAGGAGAGGAGGGGGAGGCAGGGAGGAAATGCACAGAAAGGAGGAGAGAGGGAACAGGGGAGGAGGGGGAGGCAGGGAGGAAACGCACAGAAAGGAGGAGAGAGGGAACAGGGGAGGAGGGGGAGGCAGTGTTTGGGTAAAAGCTCCTGAACAGGACCAATGAAGAGGGAGCTACACACAAAGATATGCCAGACTTGCTGGGGTGGCGGAGAAACATGTCTACACCACATAGCGGTGTGCGTGCGTGTGTGTGTGTGTGTGTTTCATCTGTCTGTTTTTGTCCCCCTCTCTTCTCCATGACCCTCTCTCAACCCTACAATGCTCCTCCTTATCGTCCCATGTGGCAGGCACTACAAAACCAGCCTGCTGTTTGTCACTGAGCGAGCAGGGTCCACACACAGGAAGTCGCCCAGGAGCAAGGCAGGACAATCTCCTATCCGGAGGACTTGCACACGATCCCTCACGACACGGCGCTGCTTGTTTAGAGAGCCTTGACTGGGTTGTGGTTACCAAGGAAACCAGGTATGCAACAGACGAGAATAGCCAGGTCGGCCTGACTGGCTGACTGGCTGACTGGCTGGCCGGCTGGTTGACTGAGTGACCGCCTTCCTGCCTTCCAGGCTCACAGACTGCAGTCTGCACCTTTCACCTGTGCACTCGGAATGAGAGTGCATCCTTCTCCTGGCCAACTATGACAGCACAGTGTTAATGGAGAAGCGCTATATAAATAAAATGAAATTATTATTATTGTTATCATTATCATTATCATTATCATTATTATTAAAATAATAATAATAATAATAATAACGGAGGCCAGTGCAACTATGTGGCCTCACCATGGAGCTGGAAAGACTTTAGACAGATAATATGAACGAGTACATCACCGAAGAAGGAAAACGTCGACATCCAAATCAAAACACTGCCAAGAAACAGGGATTAGACAGTTTGTCGTCACCTTAGTAAACCCATGTCGACAGCATGTACAACTTTTGTGGGAAGATGGAACGACAGCTTCGGCTTTAGAATGGACGGTGGAAATGCGGAGGTATATCCATCCACCTCCGACACAAAGTCAGCTTCCAGCCCCTACACGTTTATCTGCTTATCTAAGTAGCCCAACTATTGAGCCAGCAGACTCCTAGAATGATCTGCATGACAGCTCTATCAGATGCTTGTATGCATGGAACTCCAGAGTTGTGTAAACTTCAAATATTCAACAATAAATTGTATATGTTGTCAACATCACATAAGACAATACACTTTGTGCTAAATTGTCCTTTCCTCATTATTTGGGGTCAGTGAGTACAGCGTATACTCTGTGATGTGTCAATAGTTCTCAAACAAACCCAGACCTTCCCTCCCGGTATTCCCTGCCGTCTAAAACAGAGAACGAACACCCTTCCCGACTCCCCCGCGGCGGACCCCCCCTCACCTTCTTCGTAGCGCTGCCTGGGCGGCGTCCCGTGCGCGGCGCTGGGCACGCCCCGGTAGATCCCCTCGCCCACAAAGTCCGTGTAGAAGAGCATGAAGGACATGACGGCCATCCAGCTGCAGAGCTGCGCGGCGCACAGCCGCCCCATGACGCGCGGCACGTGGCAGTAGCTGCGATAGAGGGCCGGCGTGGTGGCCCAGCACGTCCTCAGCAGGCAGAGCAGCGGGCCCGCCTTGAGCAGCCGTGCCGGGAGCAGCCGGAGCGGGTGGCAGCAGGAGCCCCGGGCCGCGCCGCAGCGCCCGGCCCCGTCCGCCAGGGCCCCGCCCGCCGGCTCCGCGGCGACGCCAGATTTTCCACCGCCGCCGCGCGCGGGCTCCTCGGACACCTTCATGGTGACGAGCACGCTGGCCACGAAGATGAGGATGAGGAGGGAGAAGAGGCACTCAGCCTGGCCGCCCAGGTAGACGGAGAGCAGGCTGCGGCTCCAGTCCAGGGCGGGGAGGAGGTAGCCCACGCAGCCGCCCAGGCTCACCATGAAGGAGAACATGGCGAAGGCCTGCCGGCAGTCCTCCTCCTTGTCCCGGTACAGGTCCGACAGCAGCGCCTCCAGGGGCGTGAAGCACACCTGGCCGCAGAAGTCCAGCAGGCCCACGCCCAGGATCAGGAAATACACCTGGGAAGGTAAAAAAATAAAATAAAAGAGACTCTTTTATCTCACAAATCTGGATTTGAAGGTAAAAATAAAAGTAGCACTAGCAATGAGTCGTTTGTTTGGATCTTCACAGCGAATGTCTTCAATGGAATGTTCCTTGTCTACTCAGTCACATTGGGTTTTACATAATTAGCATGATCAGAAAGCTGCACATGAGTCAGGAATCAGGCGCTCATGGGTAATAATAATAAATTAACGAATACGTTTAGATAAACGCAGATATCTATTTCCTCTAAAACAGATGACTGACAAATGTTTGCTTAAAAACAAACCTTTATTCTATACATCCATATCCATATTGAAATGATATACTTTTATTTGTTGGGGACGGTAGAAGGGTCCGTCCGTCCGCCCCGTCCCCCCCCCCCCGTACCTGCAGGGTGCGTCCGCCCCAGGCGAAGTGCGCGGCCAGCAGGTCGGCGTTGGGGATGATGAGCAGCGCCAGCAGGACGCCCAGGGACAGCAGCCAGATGAAGGGCCGACGTCGGCCGTAGCTGCTGTTACAGTGGTCGCTGGCCGAGCCAATCAGAGGGATGAACAGCAAGCCAAGGACGGGGCCGATACCTGGGGAGAGAGAGACGGGGACGGAGGGATGAGTGCTGAGAGAAAGGTAGACCGAAAAGAAGAGCAGGAGGGGGTGAGAATAGGAGTAAAGTTGGGATGATGGGATGAAATGAAAACAGGAAGAGATGAAATACTTGATGAAAACAAGGGAGAAAGGGAAGAGTGTGAAAACTGGTAGGGAAGAAGAGGAAGGAGGACAAATCAAAGAAGAGGGGGAATAATGCACACATTCTCGAGTAGAAAACGAAGACGACAAGAGGATATGTAAGATTTCATACAGAAGTATAAAAAGCAATATGGCTCAGGTTCATCTAGTTTTCCTGGAATTACACACAGCAAAAAGTTTTTTTTCATACATACCATCGTCCACAAAGTCTCTGTCTATACTTCCTTGTGATATTTTGAATAAAACATAACATCTACCAAGTGTGTTACTTCCAAAAGTTTTCCAGTGAATAGCCCAACTTCCTGAAAAGCTCGGAGTCATATCTCTCCGTCAGATTCAGACGCCTGCAGTCGCATCACAAGGGTACAATGTTAGGAGAACGCCCCCGCAAGAGACTTTTCCATCGCTTTGCATTTTCAAATTATCGACATAAGCCTTCACCAAATGTCGGAGGATTACCTAACTTTTTAAAGTGGCATCCTAACTTGTACAATCGAACCTGGGTAAAGAAAAAGTAAAAAAAAGATAAATCCCTCGGAGCAAAATCAAAACGAGAACGTCCAAAACCAACGAGGTGCTCAAGCAAGTGTGACGGTTGGCACCTGCCGAAAGCAAATCTAATTTCAATACATTTCAAAAAGTGAGTGTGAGAGGCCATTCTACCACAACCAACAGGGACTTGAAAGTAGGCCTGCCTGGCTACCACCACCACCACAACCACCTATCCCCGTCCCCCTGTCTCTCCCCCTGGCTCCCCTACCCCCCTCGGTCAGCAGCTAGGGAAGGTGAGGGCGGGCTACGGATGGAGCATTGCCTCAAGTTAGCTGCTCCTTCTGCTGCCACCTCACACACAGCGGGAGGGGCTAATTGGATCACCCCCCGTCAAACCACACACGCGCACACGCACACGCACACACACACCGAGAAATTCATACTAATCAAACAAATTCATCCTCAAACCGCTCACACATAATCAAGTCCACATAATAACAAATTCTCTAAACGAAGCACTAACAAAGAGTCTAAATGCATTCTAGCAGGCTTACGCACATTCTTCTTTTAACGCTCTCTCTCTCTCTCTCTCTCACACACACACACACACACACACACACACACACACACACACACACACACACACACACACATCACAATGACCAGATGCACAGGCTAGAGTTTCAGGACAAAGGTATGCACGGAATGCTTGTTTAGAAAACACAGTCTTAAATTCTTCAGGAAGGAATGACTAAACCCTATCTCCTTTAACTGTGTGCTGTCCGGAAACACAGACACTATTCTGCAGTGGGAAGGACTGACAGTGTCTGCTTCGGTTTACCAGGGAGATAGTGAGACAGGCAGATACACTTAGGAGATAAACACTGATAGACAGTCAGTCAGTCAGACAGACAGACTGACAGACTGACAGAGAAATAAATGCAGTCGGTCTTACAAACAGACGAAGTGAGACATGCAGACAAACAGGTCAACCATTCTCTTCCTGACGAATAGAGTGAAGTACATGGAAAGACGGAACGATCGGCAGACCAACAAGCAGAGTGGTCAGCCAGCCAGCCAGCCAGCCAGCCAGCCAGCCAGCCAGCCAGCCAGCCAGCCAGCCAGCCAGCCAGCCAGCCAGCCCCCGTAATCGGCCATGTTTCAGCCGGCCGCAGCTGTGGAGCTCCATCATAACAATCAGCACAGTGTACAGCTTGAACTCTCGCTCGCTCTCCGTCGCTCACACACACACACACACACGCTCACACGCACACACACACACACCACACTCACGTTCTTTCTCTCACACGGTGCTAAATATGAACCCTCAACCCCCCCCTCACCGCAGACATGCCAGACAATCACAACACACACCACCACAGGGATTTCTACAGCTCCTCCAGCATACACAATGTGACTTCATATCCAGAGACCACATCCCTATACCATCCCCACAGTCCACGGCCCACCCCCTGCTGCACGGCCACAGCCCACAGAACGCCGCGTCCCTACCCTACACACCACAATGCACGCCCCCTCACCGCCCTCGATATGAGTGAAGGGGCCAGCTCTACTCCACGACAGTGGAGAGGACAGAGAGACAGAGAGAGAGAGAGAGAGAGAGAGAGAGGAAGAGAGAAAGGGCGAAAAAGAGAAAGAGAGAGAAAGAGAAGACAAGCCACTGCAGACAAGCAACCCTCCCCTCCCCCCTCCCCCCCCAAGCCCAACAAATGGCCCTGAGATAGAGTGCATAGCTGGCATCTGCAAAGCCCCAAACGAATGGCCTGAGGAAATGAGCCTAAAGCCTAGGCGACACTTGATCCATCTTGATTCGCACAGCGCTCCGAGGCCCTGCTCCGTTACATAAACGTTTAGCCCGGGGGGGCCCCTGGGCCATTTCCAGATTGGCCCGCGGGAGCCGCGAGAGCCCATTCAAAGACGGGCCTTTCTCCGGTTTCACGTACAGCTGTTTATGGAGAAGGACGGATAGAAGGAAGGATAGATAGAAAGAGAGATAAAAAGATAGAGAGAGAGAGTGGGAGAGAGACAGAGAGAGTAAGAGAGAGAGAGAGAGCGAGAGAGAGAGAGTACGAGAGAGGGAGAGTGCGAGAGAGAGAGAGTACGAGAGAGAGTGAGTACGAGAGAGAGAGAGAGGAATGGAGTTTGCGTTCTCTCTGGACCATTTCCAGGCCGCATCCCGTTTATCTCTCCATCATCTCCCCTCGGGTCACGAGGTAAACCGACGGCAGAGAAACACACACTTTAGAGCCGGCCACGTCCATCTGCAGTGACAGGATAACACAACCATTCACACACACAAACAAACAAACACAGGCTCGCACACACACACGCACACACCAGAACACACACACAACACACAAAAATGCACTGACGCTAGATATAGCTAAACTGGGTGTTGTCCGTGTTGGTGGGGGGGGGTTATTTTTATATCCATCTAACGCACGACAGTAGCCGCAGGGTTAAGGGTTATGGGGAAGGAGAACAGAAGCCTCTGGTCTGTGAGTCGGGAGCTGCAGCGTTTTGAAAAGAACGTGTCCCCCCCCGTTCAGGGGCTGGCGTTGGCCTGGCGCTCGCTGCCACGGTAACGCTCCTCCTGTGACTTTGTTGAAACGACGGGGAGTTCAGAAGCTATAAAGAGTTTTAAAAGTAGCCTCCTTTGAGCCACAAAGCTCAAGTGCACAGCTCTGTAAATAGACCTACCCAGTGGTGATAGCAAAAAAAAAGCAAACACACATACAATACACGCATACACACATTCACACAGCAACACAAATAAAACAAATAACAAATGTTTGTGTGAATGCAAACATACACAGTAACACACCTACAAGTGCAAACGAAATGACTACATCTACAGGACTTGCAGATGTCACTTAAGGACTTCAAGGACACAATAACACTGCTATGATATAATGAGTAGCATCCAACCATTACGGTTCACATACGTGATAAGAACAGCTAGACTGGGTGCTATTGGTCGGCCCTCACAATGAGAGCGTTGTGTTGACAGGAAGTGCAGCAACACGGAATTTGCTATGTCGGTTTGTCGACACGATGATATGGGGTTAGCCATAACCAGTTCAATTAAACCGCGATCCCAAGCGAGAAATCACACCAGCTAACGGAAAAAGTAGTGTACCTAACCACAATCACAAGAGAAGACAAATGAAAAGTAGCTCATTTCGAAACACTCATACACACGTCCAATCGATTCACAGCGTGTGCTGCAAGATCTAAAAGTCCCCTACCGCTTCAAAGTGCAATCGGTTCATCTATACACACTTACGGCAGAGAGAGGGAGTTTTGCATTGGCTCGCTTCATGCAAAGCTTTTACGTTTCATGCAAAGCAGACGGTTAGGTTCGCTTTTGGGTTCAGGCTAGCTGAGAGACAACAGTGCACTCTAAGAGACACGTCACAGGTTGGAAGCAGTTAGGGCATCAACACACGAGAGTTTAACCTCCTGACCTGAAGCTTCACACACCTTTGTCTTTGAGCAGAGCTGGCCAACATCTTCATGACAATGACTGACATCCAGTTCATCCCTGATTAGGCAAGCCAGTAAGTAACAACAACAAGGCATGCAGGCAATTTTGACAGCGTCACGATCACAGACTAGGAGACGGCAAACACCACTCAGAAAGGTCTCATTCTTTCACTCTCGTACTAAGAGAAACTACACATTTATAGCAAGCTCGACTGCAAGTCGAGTTGCGATGAAAGCATCCATTAAAATGCCATGAGTACGTCCCCATACTACAAAGTGTGCGAGTGTGTGTGTGTGTGTGTGTGTGTGTGTGACCGTAACGGCGCTCCCGCTCCAGGGTGTGCGACCCCACCACTAGTAAAGTAGCAGCTAACCGCCACCTCCGCACAACAATGGGATGCCTAATTTCTGTAATGGCCTCAATTATGTCTTAAAAATTCTGAATAGGGAAAACACACCGCAAAAATCCTCACACCTCACTAAAGCCCACACTCAAGATGGGTCTATTTGTCCAAGGCTGAATAACTTGCATTCCAATTCTCTCAGCCCAGTAGAAATTGTAACGCTTTGAAGGAATTGTGGAAGAAAACAGAGCCTTTAAGTTGTTTTCGTATGTAAGCAGGTTGTCAGAATTTATTCAGAATGAACCATAACACAAACATTGACAAAGGAAATATAACTTGTTTGTCAATGGACCCTCCAATACCAACGACTATCTAAGATGAGACATTCAAGGACATTCACAGAATACATCTACCCAGGCAACACGTTCCTGGCTTAGTATAAACAGGTGATTCAGATCTGAATCGGAATTCATAAGTCTGGAAGTCGCCAACAACCGATAAATCCTTCATGCTCTACACAATGTAATATACTGGCTTTAATAGGCACAGAAAAAAAAGAAAATTAAATTATATTTTGACAAAAATGTGTCCTATAAAATGTAATAACATCATAATAACCCCAAGTATATAAATAATAATAACAAAAATAAATATTTGAAGGCGCCTTTCAAGTCATCTTACAGTGAGCAGGTAAGTGAAAAGGAAAATAAATACACAGAGACAGATATATGGCAGAACAGAGGAGAGGGAGCTGGGAACATGAATACATTAAACAATAAGAGACAGCTGACAGTGAAAAGCAGTCAGAGCACAAAGAGAGAACGAATCAAAATAACTCCCCAGTTACTCCGTGAGGGATGGGTTGTGTGTGTGTATGTGTGTGTGTGTTCCAAAGAGTGCACACATTTCCATATAAATGTGTGTGTGTGTGTGTGTGTGTGTGTGTGTATGTAAGACGAGAGGGTTTCATCTTCCCCCTTAGAGTGCCTGCATCCTGCCAACTCCTTCATGTTTAATGAATGTAGTGTCAATCACAGAGAAAGAGTAATGAACTGCCAGTGGGTCTGTGAGTGAGTGAGTGAGTGAATGAGTGAGTGAACGAGGTGAGTGAGTGAGTGAGTGAGTGAACGAGGTGAGTGAGTGAATTGAGTGAACGAGTGGAGCGGGTTAGTGAACGAGTGGATTGAGTGTGTGTGTGTGGAGTGAGTGTGTGTGTCTCTCACCCAGCACCATGGTCATGTACTGCTCCTCCACGCCGGCCTCCAGCAGCAGAGGGGGGACGTAGGTGATCCCGGCCGCCACGCAGATCTCCAGGCCGCACGTCAACGAGTTGAGCAGCACCAGACGCCACTGGGCCCGCCATCCGGGCATCGTTCACTGACACGGGGCCTCGCCGCCGGCCGCTGCTCCGCTAACGGGAGTCGGGTGGGACCCTGGAGGAGAGGGAGGAGGAGGAGGAGGAGGAGAGGGTCCGTCGGGGAGCCAAACGTCGAGCACAGCTCACAAGACCCAGAGGTTCCATGCCGTTCTGCCGCTTTGCATTCTGGATCTGAGACAAAAGGGGAAGAAACAAAACGACCGATGTCACAAGGAACGCAGGCAGGAAGTGATGTCGAATCGTCGTGGAGGATGTCCGAAACAACTTCCGGGTTACGTCCATAAAAAGTGTGATGTTCACAGAGCCATAAACACACAGGAAACCATAAAAGGAGCGCTGCCAAGAGATCGCTTAGACTAGCGACTTTCAAGTAGTCTAATAAAAATGAAACATCCATCGTTCAGCTGCTATAAATGCCATATTAGCTCGAAAAACTCACTGCAAACAACTTCAGAATTCCCTTAAACTCACACCGCCTCGCTCTGCCGGCGTCACGCAGCTCGTGACAGACAGGAGCCTGTGGTTCAAAGGTCAGCGCCAGGCCACTGCACCCGACCGCCACGCCAGTCGCCTGACCGCTGCCCTGACCGCCCCACTGCTTACCTGGCCTGGGCGTCTAGAGCTGAGCCTCCTGGACGGACAGCGGGCTACTTCACGTGGCCGGCGGACGGGCTCCTCGGCTGACTCACGACAGTGATAACGGCTAGCTACCAGACCGCGTTGGACCACCGAGAGTGTCCTTGGGTGCTGTATAAATAGAGGAGATAGCGAACGCGGAGAGACCCACGGAGACAGAGAGAGACGGAGAGAGCCAGGGCTTAATTTAATCAGAGAGAAAGGGAACGATACAGCTAGAGTGGGCGGGTGAGAGAGAAAGAGAGAGAGGGAGGGAGGGAGGGAGGGAGGGAGAGAGAGGGGGTGTCGTAAAAAATAACAAAGACGGGCTGAGACAAAAAGTCATCCATACACAGAACTGTGTTGATATTCCCGTTGCTCCGGAATATCAGAGTTTAAGGACAGCTAGAACAACAGCAGGCATGAGATGGGATGAGTCAGCTATGGGGACGTGGCACGCACACACACACACACACACCCTAACCAAATTGGCACGGCCTGCCTTTTTCCTCTCGGTCAGGTTTTCCTGTCGCTCGTCCTGGCACAGAGCGGGGTACGGCAGCGGTGACGGAACGACTCTGGAGAGAAACGTTCCAAAAGAGCTTACCCCGAGTCGCCTTCTTTCTGATAATTATGTATGTCCCTCTCTCTCTCTCCCTCCCTCCCTCCCTCCCTCCCTCCCTCCCTCCCTAAAAAACGCTATTAAAGTAACAACACAAGGATGGATCTGTGGTCTCAAAATTGAATGCATTTATTGTATTAAATAAATAAAACATTTCTGCTTCTCCCCACTCCCCCTGTCCTCTTGTATTTCTCTCTTTCTCTTGGTGGTTAGTGCTGAGGCTTCAGGCAACCAGGAAGTCGGTCTGGAGTGGTCTCTTGTCTGCTCTATCATTAGCTGGGTGAGGTGGACGTGATTGCTGACCCTCCCCTGTCATTCCGCTCCATTGTCCAGGTGAATCCCCAGCTAACGACGCAGATACAACATCTCATACTGTCATACTGTCACACACACACACACACACACACACACACACACACACACACACACACACACACACACACACACACACACACACACACACAC
>JAVQIZ010241616.1:0-10000 GCA_036023535.2 Galaxias brevipinnis | reverse complement strand
GAGAGTATAAAAGACAAAATGGTAACCCGGACATTGTGTCAAGATTTTTACGAGGAAGAGCTGAAGAGGAGCGGAGGTAGACGAGGGTAACTCACCATTTCCAGGGTGTCCTGCACCTTCTGACACTCCACGGCGTGGTCCTTATCAGCCCTATCCAGAGCCTGCTGGAACTCCTTCTGCTTCTTGGAGATCAACGACTGGTAGTGCTCGATACCGCTGGTCTTCTCCTGCAGGCAGACAAAACAGATAACGTGTGTGTGTCTGTGTGTGCTTTATGATATAGCTTTGCTAGACAGATGATGGAGGTATTAAAAAAGTACAGTGTATATGGGGATGTGTGTGTGTGTGTGTGTTGAAAGTAGCCAGTCCCGGGACGCAACGGAAACACTGACACACACGCACACGCACACACACACACACACACACACACAGAGGCTTAGTTAGCCACGGGCCATTTGAACATGGACCGCTGTGGTAAAGACTGGTCTACCTGTGGTACTTGACTTTGCCTGATGAGCTACCAGGGCGCCCAGAGGCTGTGTATGTTCAGGGCAGAATGTGTTAATGTATGTGATAAGACATGAGAAGCCAGTGTAGATATCATAGTAGTGGTGGGTTCTGTTTTCTACGCTTTGTTTTAGTCTATAAGCTGCCGCAGACGTCTGAACTAACTGCAGCTTTGAAATTATGGACCGAGGTAAGCCACCAAGCAATTCATTGAATGTGTGTGAGTGAATATATAATGGATGTCTAACTGAGCCACTGTGTACGTGACTATATGTGTGTCAGTGTGTATGTGTGTGTTTGTCAGTGTTTCTGTTAGGAAAATATGGCGTCCTGGGCCCGGCTACCTTCAAATTTACTGGATTTTAAAAAAACGAACCAGCCGTCATCATTAACCGAGTTGAGTGTGTTCAGTGGTGCTGGCGTGTCGCTAAATATGTCATTCATAGCCACAAATGATTTTTTTAAAAATAGATATTTATTTAAAAACACTTTATGTGCCCGCATGCGTGAATGAAAGAGAGAAAGAAGGAACACAAGACGGTGCATACTGTTAGTGCTGAGTCACACCACTAATAACTTCAGAAACTATACCCTACTTCTGCGCACAAACTTAAAAAATAGAGATAAAAACTATGCCGCGCAAATAATGGCATTTAACAGTAAGATTTATTTTAGACAATACAAAAACAACGTGATATTTAAAAAAATTCTAAAATGTGATTTTTTTTTTTTAAAGAGAGAAGAAAGGGTAGAAGGACGGACATTTCATTTCATGTATTTCATGTATTATTTTTGCAAGTTTTTTTTTTCTCTCGGACAATAGGTCTATGTCGGGCGGTGACTATTTTTTTTATCAGCTTTTGATGTTTTTTACCGGTCAAAAGCCAGCTATTGTTGGCTAATGGAACTTCTGGTGTGCGTGTGTGTATGTACGTGTCTTCATGCGTCTTTGTGTGTGTGTGTGTCGTTGAGTGTGATGGTTGTTTAGCAAGTGTCTGTGTGTGTATGTGTGTGTGTGTACCATCAAAAGTTTCTCCAGCTCCGTGTTCCTTTGTCCTGCCTGAGTGTAGGCCGAGGTCTTCTCCCGGAGCTGTTTCTCCAGAGCAGACACACGTGCACTCTTCCTCTTCAACTGCAGTGGCACACAGGGACCAGCAGGGGGAGACAAAGACAAACACCCCACACACAAACATTAAACTGTTACAACAAGATCTGCCTTCTCACAGGATTAAAATAGTGTTGACCTAGAATTGAGATGACATTAAGACGTCTAGTTTATGTTCCAACCTAAACCAGCAACATAAACACTGTTCCTGTTACTGTGGAAATAATCAGCAGCTATGCTACCTAGAGCACACACAAAAACATTTTATCAACTTATAAACAGATTCCAATGGAATATATTAGACGTAGCTCAACTCAGGTGCACAGACCGAACGTGAGCATGAGGTATAAAGACGCCTGTCACCTCCTTCTCCGTGTCTCCTGCCTGGCTCATCTTCTCCAGCAGATCGGAGTGGAGGTCCTGGAAGTGGGAGGCCCGCTGGGCCATGGAGTTCTGCAGGGAGGAGATCTCCTCCTGGGCCCGGCTCAGCCTCTCCTGGAGCCGCTGGGTCAAGCTGCTCTGTCGGGCCCGCTCGGCCTCAAACGTCTGGAGGATCGGCAGTAGCTGCTGGTACCCCTCACCTGGAGGTAGAGAGAGGTAGGGGTAGAGGTAGAGAGAGGTAGAGGTAGAGAGAGAGAGAGAGAGAGAGAGAGAGAGAGAGAGAGAAAGATTAGACATACCGTATGATTAAAGCGGTTAGACAGCAGATACTAATATTAGAGAAACGATATGAAAAGATAAGATCGCTACATATTGAAGGATTAGGATGTTGTGAAATGTAGGAAGAAGTTCATGAAAATCCAGCTTATAAAACATAAGGAAACATGTTTACCTGGCTTTGGTTTGAGCAGTTGTGTAGTTCCTGCATTGTCCACCAGGGGAAGGGCACACGGTTTCACACACAGCTGTCCATCATTACCCTACGATACAAAATATATAACAGTACATTTGAAACCATTTAACTATCATTACGATTCACCTGTGTGTGTGTGTGTGTGTGTGTGTGTGTATGTTTCTAAGCCCCAATTCCCCCATGTCTCCACCTCTCGTAGATGCAAAAGGGCCACTACTGCCTCCAGGCTGGCTAGTTCAGCCTGGCTCTGCTGGGCCTCTCTCTGGCTCTGAGTCACCCTGTCTTCCTGAGACTGGGTCAGGGCTCGGAGGTCCTCCAGCTCCCTGCGCAGCGCCCCCGTCTCCCTGGCCTCCGCGGCCCGCTCGCCGAGTTCCCTCTCCAGGCTTGAGACGCGCCGTCCAGCTTCATCCAGACGGGTCTGGAGGTCCGATCGCTCGGCGGTCAGAGTGCGAGCTTGGACTGCCTCCTCTTGTAAGTGGCTAGGCAGAGAAGAGAGAGGGCAGGTGGAAAAATTAAACGTTTAATCTACTGTCTTTTAAGCTTTTCTTTTACAGACTTTTAGCCAGTATTAGCAGTCATTCTTTCAAGCAACCTTAGGAGTTTCCCCATCAATGTACGGCCTGACAGTCTGTAAATGATTTAATTGGACTTATCAATTGTAAAATTCCAAACAGCATTTAAATCCTTCCCAGAAAAGTTACAAATTCCACAATTCACTAGATTTTTTTTTTTTTTTGGGAGGAATCTCTCAACCGCTGCCATATAAGGTGTCTACAAGCTTCCAGACACCTGATGACTTCGCATTGGTCAGCGTGTTGTCTCTCGAGGGTGACACACTTGCTTTCCAGTTCTTCTCTCTCTCTGTCACACTCTATCAGAGTCTCCTTCAGGTTGCTCTCATCCTCCATCACCTAGAGCAACACAGTGAAGATTGGCCCATCGGTCAACAACAACAACTCTCTGGATATATCTTGTTTGAAAGAAAGTGTTTGAATCACTCTTACCTTCTTCAGCTTGACAGAAATGTTGGCCTTGTATTCTTTAAAAGCCTCTTGGAGTTTCTCGGCATTGACCAGGGCAAGGTTCCTTTGCTGCTCGGCCCTGGGAGGAACAACATGGATTATATCTAGAGTCCTTTCACACACACGATAGCCAGACTAGTGATTTATAATCATGGGAATTGTCAAGATGTGGTAACATAAAGCACCAAATGGGGGAATTTTATCCATTCATAAATTCTTTGCAAAGCAGTAGATTTGGCTGTGACTGGTACCTAAACATTCATTTGGGTCCAATGGTGTTTTTAGCAACTAGTTTAAATAAAGAACTGGCACTGTGCCGAGCAACTTTGAAAAGATGGCTCCCTTTGTTTAATACCCGTCAATCTAACCTGTGCACAAGCACTCTAGAAACCTTCAAAATCTCTTACATATAAGAGCAAAAATATACTACAAGGTAGACCGGAAAATATTCTAATTTTCTTTCTGAAACCAAAGGGATCAAGGCCAGGCTGGTAAGCCCGATAAGCAGCCCGGAAGTGTGTTACCGTTTGCCCAGTCTGGTCTTTTCGGCAAGCTCTGTCTGGAGCTTGCAAAGTTCATCTCTGAGCTGGATCAGCTGCCCGTCACTCAAGGCCGCTGTCTGCTGGCTCTTCTCTGTCCTCATTTGTGCCTCCCTGAGAGAGAAATGCATCACGCTATAACATAACCTATGTATCAACAGCAAATATTGATTCGTATTCATCCACTTATATAAAACATTAATTTGACAAAAAACATTATTGGAGATGGTATCTGGTACCATTGGCTATCCTGCACTATCCCAAAAATACCAACGAATGTATTACCATCATCAGCTACAACAAAAAATAAACTCCCATCCAGACCCCTATTCTTTACGAATGCCTAAAAATGGTTCTAAGAACAACATCCCAGAAGGAAAATAAATATATGGTTAATATAGCCTAAGAGGGGAACAGGACAGGTAATTTCAGTAGACGCTACAGTCTCCAGGTAGTTATTATTAAGATGTTACCTGAGTTCCTTGGCTTGGTCCTCCACCTCAGCCTCCAGAGCCACGAGCTGCTCTCTCATGACTGTCACATTGGTGGTCTTGATCCCAACTGTGGAGCCAAGGGCACGGATCTAAAGGGGAATATATCAAATTGATGACTTACATCCACAAACATTATGGAAATAGTTGCTAACAATGACATCTATGAGTCAAAGGGTGCAAACCTGAGTTTGTCATACGTATCAGGTCAAGTTTGCATCCCTTGTGGAAAACACAGCATTGTATTCAGCATAAACAAACACAAACAAACACACATAGCACCATTAACATCTCCACCAACACCAAATGCAAACGGAGTGATCAAGTGTGATACCTTGGACTGGCTGGTGGCCAGTTCTAACTGAGCTTGCTTCAGGTCACTGATTAGCTGCTGGTTCTGCATAGACAGACAGGTATTCTCCTGGCGCAGAAAGCCCAGCTTCTTCTTTAGTGGAGCCGGCTCCATCACTGCTTCCCCTGATCTGGACCTACCTGATACTGACTACTTGGAGAGATGAGAGCGCGAGGGAGAGCGAAAAATAATCTTGTGTAAGTAAGAATATAAAGTAAAAATGTTGTCACACATTAGCAAAATGAGAACTCTCCCTGCATTTTTCTCTCCAACAATGTCACCCATCATTTCTTGTATTCGCTCTCTCACTATCCCACATCTTCATTTTATATATATACATATACTGTATCTTTATTTATTTTTTCTCACCCTAGAATTGTGTAAACTCGAACAGGCCCTTGTGTCAGCTGTCAGGCTGGGGGTTCTCTCCAAGTATAGGTCGCTGGAAAGGGACAGCACATCCGGTCTCTGCAGGTCCTCTACTCTTAGGAGACCTGCTAACCCGTCGCTGTGTTTCCAAGTTTGTTGGTCATATCGCTCATCAAGACTATCATGTCCTCCTGAATGGCTGAGGTAAAAGAAAAATAAATTGCGTGGAGACTAGATTTTCTTCCAATTGAGTTGGAAGAAACTCAGTAGAGATTCATAGATATCTGTTACCATATGAAATATTGAGTTACACTAAGATCAAGAGCATTTCGCGAACGATAGTGCCTTATTATTATTATTTATTCCAGTATCCCAACAACGTTACCTTAATTGTTCTCCAACACTTTGCAGACTTATTTCCGTTAGTCGCAGTTGATTCCTTATAGTGGACACATCTTCATCAAGACTTTCCTCGTTTGTGAACATTGGTGGATATCAACCTCAGCCGCAGTAGCAAGTTGGCTTTACATTTGTTCAAGCTAGGCTAATTCATAAGCTTTTGGAGTGAACAAACGAGAAGGGGAAGAAAGATCAGTTAACGCGAGTTGGCTACAAGTGAAGTGACATAACCGCTAGCTGATTAGGCTAGCAAGGTACACAATTATTGTAAACAATGCTGTTGTGTTGGATCAGTTAACATCATGTTGCTAGGGTTGTTAGCTACTTAGCTAATTTAACTACCAACCAGTAAAAACTTAACTCAGATTTTATGATAGTTTCTATTGTTGTATTAAAGAAAACTATTAAACATACGTCCGATATTGTTTTGTTTTAGCTGAACTGAAGAAATAAAAATATTTACAGTTTACCCGGAGTAGCCACCTGTAGCTTAAATTACATATCCAAACGCCCAACAAAAGCACTTTCCGTGATTGGACGAAAGGAAACTGTCTGAAAAATGATTGGTGTAGGAACACGAACTGCTAACGCCGCGAATGGTGGCGCGTTTAGTTCAAATTAACTGTCATCATTTCACCAAACACGCACTTCCTTGAGTCAAATTAAAATGTGTTTACTGTTTAGCAATAATATTTCATAAAAATTACCATACCATATAATATCAAGCAGCCAAAGTAGATTTGTTTAACATGTTTATTCTTTGGCCACAGAAGCCAGTAGAAACAGACATAGGCCTATAGTACGCTCTAACACTGGCACAACACATACAGGAATACGCTGAATGTCAACTTTTAAATAAAGAGGTATCAATGTCAAGACAGTATATCCCTCCGCCTCAAGGGAAATTATTTCACAAAATATGTTTTGTTTAGTAATAAAATAAAAAGTTATATTATTGGCAAGAGGCAGGATATTGTATGTAAGATAAGTATGAACACCAGCAAAACAAATTTATTTTACCCATTTACACAAACACCTCTTAATACATTCTACATTTTGTTGAAGAACTATAACAAATTAATAAGGTGACGTTTTTGAACAAGTCCTGAGTGTGTGCTGGTAGGTTTGGCTCTATACTGTAACACAGAATTAAGTAATGCATTTGAGGAAGAAATAATTAGCACATAAAATGGAGAGAAAGCCTGAGTTTATGTTACCAAAAAAAGTTAAACTGAAGCAAGAATGAAGGCATAAGCCTCCTCAACAGTGTTCTTTGAAAGTTTAATTGCATAGGCAGCTAAACAAACAAAAATATAGATCAAATTGTTGTCTTTAAAATAAATCACAATTCTGTAAACTCTGCAAAAATCTGGCATGTGGATAATGTTTACTGTTCAAGTCACTAGTGAATGTTCAAAAATGTGACTATCATAATTGTGTTTGGAAGAGTATTTTTGTTCGATTCCAATCCCAAGCACGAAAATTATACAGTTGTTCTCATTTAAAAAAATATCTCTGAGAAAGGTTGTCTCAATCATCAATGACGCAGAGAGATGAAAACATCAAGTGACCCTGATTTTGAGGTGCTGATGTATTGTGTTAACACGTAATTGATAACTTTTACAATAACTTTATTGGACAAAAACGTTTTTTAAAGTACATAAAATATGTGAAATAATCATGAATATGTATATGTAATAATAATTAAAAAAATACATACTAATGAAACATGACATGAAATACAAAAGAAAAGTTTAGTCAGTAACTTTTTTTATCCCACAAGTATCAAAGCGATCTCATTCAGCTTCGATTGTCTGTCAGAAAGACTAGCTGTAGAGTGAAGTAGCATAAAAGCACTTGTCTGAGAAGACAATTCTTCAAAACAAAAGAATATAGCTGCGAAGGCATAAATAGGAGGTTGAAGGTCATGGCTCTGAATAACTTCAATCTATTGAATTGTTTGTGACAAGATGAGGGGTAAAAACAAACCAAAAAAACATACAAATAGAAAATTAATAAACTTAAGTGTATAGATGTATACAAAATGATATACAGATTGGCAACGGCATCTATACGCTTGTTTGCAAGTACCAGTATCAACTACTAGCTTTCTCAACACAGCACGAGTACAAGTCAGAGCCTGGCAAGTACCCATTCAGATTTTGTTCTAAAATGGGACGTGACCTGACCACCCTGAATTTAAACTTACTCGTTCAACTGGAACAGATCATAATGTCTATGATGAACTGTATTCACGACTATCTCAGTCATTGAGTACCGAAAATACCATCTACCAAAACCGATCAGCATTTTTTGACTGAAACTTGTACAGAAAACATGTAGTACTGTTTCTGCGAGTGCACACGTGTGTGTGTGTGTGTGTGTGTGTAGGACAGGAAACATTTTGAGTATATCCTCAGATGCATCCATAACACCAACTGTAATGGAACACTTAATTCTGCCAAATATCTGAATTCCACCTTTTCAGTTTTTAGACATAAAAAAAGCCTATTATTGGTTGTCACGCAGAAAAGGAAAGAACAGCGGTTCCTTAAATCAAACGGGTAGAGATACACAGTGTGTTTTATAAAAAGGCATTATAGCATGGTAAGTGGATTGTTCAGTACAAAACGTATTTTCTGAGAAACATGTTTCTTACAAAACACCTTTTAAACTTTTGTAAGAAAACCAGACCAAAGTTCTGGACAAAAAAATATCTTACCGCAATTATGTAGTTGTAAATGTCAGAGAAACCCGTCTAACCATGCTTGAAAATGACAATGATTTAATCCGGTACAGTAGGCATTCCAGAAAGGTAGCTTGTCTCTGAACTGTACAAACCACAGTCATGCTTTCTAATAACTGCTCGGTAATTGTAAAATGATGTTAAAACAAATAATACACCTGTGTTAAGCACTGGTTAGAGGCGATAACAACATCTTTATTGAATCTAATTTGAATGATTAGCCTTCTTTCCTCCAACAGGGCTAAACAGTGCTAGCGTAGCCCTTACTGTACTCTCAATTAAACAGGAAATCAAAGTTTACCACAATACAAAGCCTAGGAGGCAGTGACTCCTTCCCACTCCACGAGGTACTGGATCTTTCCGTCCAGTGTGACCCGTCTGGCGAGGACCCGGTACTTCTCTCCGCAGGCCAGGCGGCCAGCAGCCCCAAAGTAGCTGCTGATGGAACTCTTGAGGTTGGAGAGCTGACCGTCCGGAGCCATGCCGTGTACGATGTCCGTGGAAGGGGGCGGACCCTGGTGGGCGTTGGGGGCTGAGGGATGAGGGTGAGGGTGGTGAGGGTCGGGGAGACTGCTGGGGATTTCGGGGTTGGGTGGCTGCAGGGCCCGTCGTGGTCGGCCGCGCTTCCTCTTCACAGGCGGCTGGGCGACGGGCATGTGGAGGGCTGGGAACGCGTTGCTGGGGCTGGACAGGCTGACACAGAGGTGGACAAAAGATTCAGACACCTCCATAGTCCAAAACTAGACTCACTTTTCTGCAAAATACGGATCACTATGAAGTACAGTACCAGTCAATAGTTTAGACACTCTTTCTCATTCAAGGAAATGGATAGGTGTGTCCAACCTTTTGACTGGTACTGTAACTGCATTGAACATGTGACACAGGTAAAGAGATGAGTGCACCAACGTGACGTGGTAATGCTGTTAATACCTGGACTGTCTAGAAATACTAGTTGAGGTAGTTTCTGTAGTGCTATGTGCCCCCAAGGAATCAACGTCTGAGGTACTTGAGGAGGGCAGAGACTGGTCGCTTCTACTGTTGCAGAAAGAGACAGAGAGAGACAGAGAGAGACAGAGAGAGAGAGAGAGAGAGAGAGAAGGGTGTGTCAGGGACGCAGAGAGAGAAAAACAAAATGACACAGCTCACGCACCACCACCGTTCAGTGGCTTTCACCGACACACTGGATAAAGGTTAAACAAATCATGAACATCCAGAGCCAAGCAGTGGAGACATACCTCCTGCAGGTTGAGGGGTCTGAAGAGTGGGCCATCAGGGGACTTTGCATACCCTGCAAGGGGAGCCAGGCATATCTATTATAGAGGTTTCCTCCATATTGATTAAAAAACAATAGCTACTAGCAAGAGCTCACAGGCTAGTCCTTTAATTGTATTTTGTAATTACTATTTGGTTGTATTATTGACCTCTTATTTCCCTTCTTCTTTTCAATATTTTCGGCAGCTAAACGAGCAACGCCAAAGCTTAACCAATCAATCAATTCTAGTACTCAGACACTTAGCATATACACCCAGACGCACGCGCACACACACACACACACACACACACACACACACACACACACACACACACACACACACACACACACACACACACACACAC
>JAVQIZ010241606.1:0-25202 GCA_036023535.2 Galaxias brevipinnis | reverse complement strand
ACACACACACACACACACACACACACACTCATACAGAGATGAAGGAGGATCCCTGGGCTTTAATCCTCTCTCGGTTCTTTGTTCCTCTGTAGGAGAACGCCTGTGCTCGCTGCATGCTGAAGGCCTGCATCTGCTGTCTGTGGTGCCTGGAAAAGTGCCTCAACTATCTCAATCAGGTCCTCTAATTATCTATCTCCTTTCTACATCACTCGCTTTTATTTTGGATCTCTGCCTCTCTCATTCTATTTTGATTCTATTTCTCTCTCTCTCTCTTTCTCTGTTTGGCTCTCTCTCTCTCTGTCTCTGTCTCTGTCTCTCTCTCTGTCTGCTCCTCATAGAGCCCATGCGTGCACTGCGGGGCCTGACAGCCCCAGACATCCAATCCAGACAGCTGTCCCTGCAGTGGGAGAGTCTGGCCTTCAACCTCACCCGCTGCCACACCTACTCAGTGTCCCTGTGCTACAGCTACGCCACGGCCGGAGGTGGCGGGGGCCACAACACCACCGTGCGCGAGTGCCTGGCAGTGGAACACAATGCCTCACGGCTCACGCTGCGCGACCTGCCCCCCTACCAAGGCATCCATGTTCGTCTGGCCCTGTCCAACCCCGAGGGCAAGAAGGAGGGCCGGGAGGTGATCTTCCAAACCGAGGAGGACAGTAAGTCCTAAGGGAACTCAAAGGGGATAGGAAAAGCTGCAGGCACACTGGAGTGAATACAAAGGGAGCAGAATGGACACAGTCTGCTGCTAGTGTGCCCTCCAGCACAGATGGTGTCCTTAGGCCCAAAGCTCCAGTCATGTCAGGCTACAGGTCAGGGTGTGTGCTAGTTTTCACTACAATGTGCCAGGACCTACCTAACGTTGAGGCCGCAGTGTTTCACTGTTCTTTGATGTACCATATAGCTTTGCCCACCCAACCCCCATATGCCACCCCGTATTTCACCTGCACACTAATCTTTATTCTCAATGTCTAGCATCTCAGATGCCGAGGTTGCTAAGTTTAAATCATTATTTAACATGGCTTTTTTAGTGGAAAGGTAAGCCTCAAAGACCAGTGAAAAATAACCTTGAAGTTTGTTTTTACAAAAAATTTGTTAAAAATGTAGCATGATTAGCTAATGTTGAGCATAGTTATAGACGTAGTAGATAAATCACACTTGAATAGTGGGATATGTTATTAATTTTATATACGGTACTCAATGGAATTTCAGAATTGGTTTTCACTGAAAGGCTGCATTGAAATCACCCAGTTGACACATGGGGGGGGGGGGGGTTAATGTGCCTTTCTGAAGATATTACTAACACCAGACAGCATCAGCATAACAGAAGAACCTTCTCATTTTCAAATGAAAATGAGAATTAATCATTATATCTGAGACCGCCAGCCGGCCTGTAAAAGGATTTGTGCCTATTTTGGCGCTATCTCCCATTTTGCTTTTGTGCAATGGCAGAAAGTATGTGTGCAGAAGGGTGGCTGAAGGACAAATACATTCTTCAGTGAAAAAGACAAACCCTTCTCACAGAAGGAGAGCTGAAGTAAGGACGGGGGACGGGAGTGAGGTCAGAGCGAAAGCAAGACAGATAAATATGTATGTGAAGAGTGAAAGAAAAGAATAGATACGCACATACATTCTAAACAACACTCACCCAAAGAGCTTTAATCAGCAACTCTCTCGCAGACTCTCTGGACAAGAATAACATCAGAGTCAGCTGTTTCCACCCAGCACAGGGCTGAATGGTTGTTGCTTTTAGCCCTGGGGCTGAATTCCCTGCTCTCTTCTCACACAGACTATGAGGATTTGGGTGTGACA
Source organism: Galaxias brevipinnis (assembly GCA_036023535.2). Classification (NCBI taxonomy): domain Eukaryota; kingdom Metazoa; phylum Chordata; class Actinopteri; order Galaxiiformes; family Galaxiidae; genus Galaxias; species Galaxias brevipinnis. Next base: position 23,393 of record JAVQIZ010241606.1, on the reverse strand, counting down.
GAAATACCAGGCTGTGAAGGACACTTTGGAAACTGTAACTACTGTAAATTGTGTAAGGGCTGTGGTTTAGCTTGGCTACACAATTGTTTTATTAACAGCTCTCATAATTCAAGTTAATAAATATTTTTTTTATCTCAGTGATAACTCTGTGACCATGTAGTTTATGTGGTGGGAAGTGCGGTAGTTGGTCTACTGAGTCTTCTGTGGTGTGCAACATGACGCTCCTAAATTTATATCAGTTTCCAGTTATAATATTATTAAGTTGTGATGTAGGCGTTCACCTCCCTTGTGTACATTCAATATTTACAGAATGATTTGGCTTGCGATATAAAGGAAGTTGTCATGTTACTCTTATTTCTTTATTCCCTTACTGTAGACACTTTAAAGCCTAAGTATGTGGTGTGTAAATATCACATGCTGTATTACTAGCCGCTTTACATCTCATTATAGAAATACCTCTCGCACCTTATCCTGTGCTCAGTCTACTCAACGGATCAGCATATCAAAGTCCTGCATCTCCTACTTGGTGCCAAGTCCCTGTGCAGCCACTGCGACATTGAACTGGATATGATGTTGACATTGCTGGCCTGCCTTTGGATTATCTCCTCAATATCCTGACTTGTTTTTCACTCTGATGATTTCTCATAGTTCCAGGAGGCATAGCCCCGGAGTCATTAACCTTCACCCCCCTGGATGACATGATCTTCCTGAAGTGGGAGGAGCCAGTGGAGCCAAATGGCCTCATTACCCAATACGAGGCAAGTACAACATTTTATTCGATTTGTCTTTACAATCACTAGGTAGGAATTTGTAAAGCATCTGGGACCATCTGTGGCAAAAATATCCTTATAATAATACGTCCTTCATAATACATGTGAAAACGAAATGCCTTGGTATGACGCCGCCGTCACCACCATGTGTGCGGTCCTTGAGGTGTAATCACAATCTCAATTTCAAGGGCACTCAAGAAAGCTTTAATCAGCCTTTAAAACTGCCGCACACTGTCAGACTTTGTCGCTCCTTCCATAGGTCAATTTAGGTCAAAAAAAGCCAGTTGCTTAATGAGGCTGTTCTGGGTTTTCTCCTTCACTGCTCAGCACTCACTGTACCTGTTGGGTGGACACTCACTGCCTTTACCTATCTATTCTCAAGGCCTCCTCCTTGTCCTCTCCTGCAATGTAATCTCAAGGACGTTATTAAATGGGATTTGTGGTGAGACACATAAACGTGAGTCTGAGCAGGGTTTTCTCTCTGTCATGTTTTGATCGCTGTGGGTTAGCAGACAGGGGCTTTATTGGGAGTTGGAGAAATCCTCTTCATTTCTCTCTGATTAAACCATTGACCAGTGTTCCAGATCCCATCAAACACCATGTTAAGCTCCACGGCCTTCTCAGTACTCCTCCTGTTCTTCTTTTTATCTGCGTTTTCTTTTAGCTATTATTGGTAAACCACCCGGCAAAGCCACTGGAAGGCTTTTCGTTAATGTCTAACTGCTTTGTACTTGTCAGGTGAAAAAAGGCATTTTACAGCCCCTAGGACAATGTGCAAATACTAACCCTTGGAACACTGTGTTTGTGTGGGTGGGTGGGTGTGTCTGTGTCTGTGTCTGGTCATATTAACATCTGTGCTCTTGATAGAGATGATTGCTACCCATCACTTTTGTCTTGCCTTAGTCAAACAGGGTTTGTATTACCTTCTGTAAAGACCTTGTGGCAATCATTTTGGACGAGTGAATTGACCTTCTTAAATCTATGTGAGACACATTTAGTAACATAGTTTGTTGTTCTTTCTTAATTACAATAAATTCATTAGGCAGTCGTTAAAAGATCATTAGCTCTTTATGTTGTTTTAAAAGGAGCCTTGGGTTGTGTAATATTTTTATACTTTTCAGTTTCGAGACAAATTAGCGTTATTACTGTAATAAACAAACCAATCGACCAATCAGTACATCAATTCTGAGCAGCAGGGCTTAATAGTCAAGTGACTTAGAGGAGAGAATCAATTGAACAAAAGAATGAGTATGGATTAGAAAAACATTTGTCTACATGGTAATGATTCAAAGTCACTGGGACTTGGTCACAAGTGGGGCATGAATAGCTAACAGTAGCTGCACAGATTGTTCTTACCTGAAGTGTTTTCTTTTTCATCTGACTTCAGATCAGTTACCAAAGCATCGAGTCGTCTGACCCGGGCATCAACGTGCCAGGTCCTAGACGCACGGTGTCCAAGCTGAAGAATGAGACTTACCACATGTTCTCCAACCTGCACCCCGGAACCACCTACCTCATTTCAGTGCGTGCCCGCACAGCCAAGGGCTTTGGCCAGACAGCTCTCACAGAAATCACCACCAATATTTCTGGTAAAGCCCCTTTTTTGTTGGTACTCAGTGTGGGTGCGTGCATATCTTCTAACCTAGAAAACCCTAGGCCTGCATTTGTGTATGTGTACCACTACCTGTTAAGGTTTGACTTGATTCTGTCATTTGTTTTTTCATGGAATGTATAACTATGGCTTCAGAAACTTTTTTAAAACTATCTAACACTAAATCATCCTTTTGAAAAAGCTGAGCTGTTTGGAAAACTCTCTGTTGTCTTTGTAGAGAAGGACCGGGCTGTGCTCCAGAACAATCTGTCACATGTTTAGTCTGAATGAAGGGTGCAGTGAATATACACCTTCGATTTCTCTCACTATACGCTATAATTAGCTCCTGGGTAACGACCTGAGTGTATCTTCTTCATGCGCTGGCAAAACAACTGCTCCCCGAATGTAAGAACTTCTTTCCTCCCCTCTCTAAAGAAGTGACACGCTGTCATCTCGCATGCTTGAACACATAAATTAACTCTACGAGCGGTATGCTGCCAAGTAGCAGCACGCTGTGCATTATGTGCAAAAAAGATACACTGTCTTCACGGGGCAAAGATTTCCCAGCTGAGAGTCCTGGAGCTTATTAACGGTGATAGAAATCCAGCCCTGGTGTTCCATTGACTTTTAATGATGCGTGTTCTGCTTGTAAAGGGAATGGATAGCACCTCACAAGGATACACCGTGGCACCCCTTGTTGTCTATCGTTCTTCCGCCTCTATCTCTTTCTGGTTTCTTTCTCTCTCTTTCTCTTTTTTTATCTTTGTGTTAGTGTCACCATTCTGAGAAGAGGGCTGAGTTCCTTAATTACAGATTTACTTCTCAATCACAAGGTAGTGGCAGTAAGTTAGACAGAAAACTGGCATATGGCCAGCTGAAGCAGACTGAGCTGACAAGCCGTTACATAGCACCATCACCCTCCCCCAAGACAGTTCCCCTACACCAAGCATCTCACACTTTTACACTTTCAGTTTCCTGCACACCGCTGGCTGCCACATACTCATCTTAACGTGACACCTGTATCTTCACCATTGGCAAACTGTTCACCTATCCTGATGTAAACAGAGAATACCAAGGACAGGCTGTGACTGCCAACAGTAAAACTGATATTTGATTTGGTTCAAACGTTGTATACAGTATGTATCAAATTGATCAGGAAACCTAAATTATTCAACTTACTTGAAGTTAGCTCTTGTCTCGTCTGCAGTTTCATGCAACCTCTTTTAATTCCATAGTCATTGATTCTTCCGTTATAGTTTGCTGTTCTCCCCCACACTAATTGACTAGTGATATTAAAAAGACTATGCAGCATCTCCCAGGAGCTTCACAGCGTTGGCCAAATCCCTTTAAATGAGGAGCTCCTTTTAATTTGTCTTCCCTTCCATGACTTATAATTGCACTCGGTATCCAAGACAACCACAGTCTGAAAATTCAGTTGGCATATGGGAGGAACGTGTGGGTGTTTTGTTGACAGTCGGTCATTTATGTGTGAATGGGGCTGGCGTTTTGTGGACATTAAAGCCGGGGCTGAGTTTGATTTGGGTACATGCAGTGCGTTGACTGGAAAAACTGGGAGTGGGTTTTTATGTATGTGCAAGGCTCTACTGATAGAAACCGTTTAATTGCTTTATATGTAGACTGCCAAATACCATGTGTACATTCTTTTTTAGAAATCAAGACGTTGGCTCTCGACTCATGGTAATTGTTTGTTGGTGGTATGCTTTTGTGAACTTTGTGCATTCATCACAGCTCCAACATTTGATTATGGAGACATGCCATCGCCTGTGCGTGAGACCGAGAGCACCATCACTGTCCTGCTTCGCCCAGCCCAGGGCAGAGGTGCACCCGTCAGGTGAGCAGAACCTCTCTAATCATCAACACACAAGGCTTTATGCCTGGCCTAAACCTATGCCAACTCAATGATCATTTGAAAGAAGACCATGAATCATAAGGGCCTGTACTCTGACCTCCCTCCAGCACATACCAGGTGGTTATTGAGGAGGAGAGCAGCAGGAAGGTAAAGAGGGAACTGGGGCTCCAGGAGTGTTTTCCTCTGCCTCTGTCCCACGGTGAGGCCCAGGCCCGGGGCACTCCACACTACTACACTGCCGAGCTCCCCCCCAGCAGCCTGCCAGACGCCAGCCCCTTTACTGTGGGCGACAACCACACCTACAACGGCTACTGGAACTCTCCTCTGGACCCACGCAAGAGCTACCTGGTCTACTTCCAGGCAATGAGCAACTTTAGAGGGGTGAGTTAACCTAGCCTGGGTGTGGGACAGCTGTCAACCATACATGTAGATTAAGGGTCAAGCATGTGTGTAGTCCTAAGCTTAGCAACTAAAGCGATGAACGTTATATAAGATACCTTTTTTAGGGGTTTTGGGGCTGTTATGAGCTGCATCAAGGCAAGACACTTCACAAAACAATATTTATGTTATGAAACGTGGAGGAAAAAGAAACTATTTGTGATGGCATTTTAGCTATTTGAAAATTAGGTTTTCTCATGTGCCCAGCGTTTTCGTTTAGTGCTAACAAAGCATGTTTGGGATGGGGAATTACTCGCATTACTTCCAGCGAGTAAATCTGTGATTAGCTGGAATTATTCAGAGAGACAACAGAGAGACAAGTGGGCACTCCCTTTCCTCTCTTCACATTATCCCTCACTCTAGTCTGTGTGGTCTTTATTCATTCATGCGCCACTCTATATTCTTATGTCCCCTTTACTTTTGCCCTCCGCTCCTTCTGTGGTCACGTGCTCTAGTTTTCTGTTTTACCTGTCTACTGTCCCCCCCCCCTGCTTTTCTTCCAGCCCAGTGGTTGGTCATTCAAGCCCAGAATGAAGAGTCCCTGTAGAGGGGTTTGGTGTGTGGGTGGAGTTCTGGAGTAGCATGGTCCCAAATCCCCCATGTGTCCTCATTTCACTGTTTCTGAGCACACCTAACCAAACTGCCCCAATCATAGCTAGAGGAAGCCACGTTATCACACTAAACGACATTACAGTACCGCAGCTACCTTGCTCAGACAATTACTTAGGGATAATTGGGTGCAGGTGCAGAAGATCAGAGATAGAAGATTGCTTCTCTAATATTAGGCTGTATGGGCTGTGGTATCAAGCCGTCCTTTAGACATTAGCGCCAGTGTTGGCGCGGCCCTTTATGATCATAGGTTGAAACTGTATTCACCCAGGTTTGCAGCATTGCGCCTTTTAGCCCTTGTTGTTTAACTGGGCATGTTCAAATCCAATATTATTTCAGTGGTAAAAGTCTTTATGTGGCAGTGCCCATGACCAGGGCATTTGTCTGCCCTGTCCTCTTTGCGGCCCAGTGGAGAAACACACTGGGAGTGCAGCGTGTGCACTTCACACAACTGGGCTACTAAGCATGTGATTAGACAAGCGAGGCCTATCTTTACTAGCGGATGGGATTAGGCTTTGTTTTGAATGGCAGGGGGCCAGCACCCACAGACTACCTTGAGGAGGGCCCAGTGCCAGCACACACGCCAATCCCAGGCACAGGGGCAATGCTGGCTACCTGGGCTTTAGTCTGTCCAGTGTTGGTGCAGCATCTGGATTTCTGTCAGTCAGTGTCCCAGGTTTGGGCAGGCTACAAGTGGATAGGGTGTATTCAACTCCTGGCCAAATCTCTGTGGGAGTCACATTTCTGTTTTGTCTATGGAATATCAATATTATGTCTTTTAGGTTGGAGTTTGTTTTTGTTTTTCACATTTCATACACATATGCAATTCAATGTGCTTTACATAATGTAAACAGAAACATACAAGGACAAATATATATAATAATAATAATAAACTGAGAATTAAAATTTCTAAGAAAGAGCAATTGAGCAAAAGGCAACCGAGAACATATGTTTTTAATCTGGGTTTAAAAGAAGTCAGGCTTGGAGCAAGTCTCAGATATTCAGGAAGTCAGTTTCAGATATTTGTTGCATAGTAGCTAAATGCTTTTTTTGTTTTAACTCAGGGAATGGAAAGATACAGATGACCTGAGAGGCCTAGGAGGTTCATATTGTTTTAGCTTGTCAGTGATGTATTTCTATTTTGGCCTCAAATGAGCTAGTGACTTGTAGGTGAGCAACGGTATCTTAAAATACATTCACTGACATAGAGGAAGCCACGGTAGAGATCTGAGAAATGGTGTATTATGTTTATATATTTTTTGTCTTTGTTATAAATCGAGGATTAGCATTCTGAAGAAGATGCAGTCATTTTTAAGCTTTTTTAGGAAGACCTGAGAGAAGATCATTTCAGTAGCCTGCTGGTAATGAATGCATCAATATGTTTTCCAAGAGGGCTAAATTCAATCCAATTGGGAGCGGTGATCAACCATCATAAGCAACAAATAATATTTAGTATTCAAACATGCTAATTGTCTGACTGATTGATACATCTAAAGAGGCACTTGAAAGATTGTGGATTCTGACTGTTGCTCTGGGGACCTCAGCATGGACATTATTAATGCATTTCTTTAGCATATCCCAACAAAAGCACACGCATAAACACACACAAAATATAAATGATGAAATCTGTTTTGCATGTTGTGCTGCTCTTTGCGTGCTGCCTTTGTTGCCAGAGCCAGATCTGCCAAGCCCTCTGGCGTGACGGACACATCATGGAAAGGAAGTGGGGATTGGTAGCATCTCTACATGGCCATTCTGGTTCAGAAACCTTAGTCCCTTAACTACAGTAGCAGTCCATCTCCATGACTTTCCTTATTCATTCTTCTTCTACATTAAACATGTTGTGCATGTTGCCTTATCCCTCATCATGGTTATTAACAGCATTGATGATTTATTGTCTTAGCCTGTGTTTTTAGTGATAGATGTTTTTATCAGCAGACAAGATAAACAAGACACATTCTGGGTTGTCAGATTAATAGTGGCCACTAAATCTCAATTGTTTTTATTGAAAGTTGCTAGTTTATTTCTATAATACTATATTTCTATAGACATTTGAAGATAGGTTTTTGACATGAAGTAGTAAGAAGTTCCACCTGACTTCTTCATTTCCCACTGTTTAGTGTGCATGCCTGTTTTTTTCTACAGTTCATCCCCCTTTGAGTCTGTCGCTTTATTTGAAAGATCTCATCATAGGGTTAAGAATGTGAGGACATTAGCTTGAAATGGATTTTCAATTAAAAAAGACAATTTCGCAGCAGTTTGAGGAGAGGGCTCCCTCTCCTTTCTGGTTGAGTAGATTTGCATAATTGTCCCATAATGCCTGAATTAGCATCTGTAAATCTTAATTTGATAATGCATCTTCTCCTAGAGGTGGCGGGACAAAATTGGATTATGGTCTTGGATCTCATTAGTGTTGTCTGACAAAGGTCCTTTTCATAACTGTGAGATGTCATCAGCTGAAATTTGAGCAAAATTAATTCCTTTTCAAAGCACCATTTTGGTCCACAGCCATCCACTCAATTCTGCTCTCAACATTATTCTTTCACCAAGTCCTTCTTTTCTTCCCACCCTTCACCTTCGGGCCTTACTTTTAAATTGTTTGCCATCTGCTGTTGTCATAACTCTATCTGTTATCTCACATAGTAGACTTTAGCCACTTTGCAGCTAAAAGGGGGATATTAAGGTCTTCTTTATGTCAAAATAACTTGTTTTTTCTTTTGATACATTTGTTTGTATCTCAGAGTAAGTCACTAAAAGCTGATTTGTATATGCAAATTACGTTTTGCCTCATGTTTTGTATTCTATTTTCTATGCTTAAATCTTTTGGCTCACCAGTTCTACTCAGTATGCACACCAACATTCATTTCTGTTGTACACACATCTCTTAAGCAGTATACAAAGCATTATGATCCTCTGATCTATGTGCTCTCTTTCTCTTTCAGGAAACAAGAATAAACTGCATCCGCATTGCTCGCAAAGGTAATTCAACCTGAATACTTTATCTAATCTAATGAAAACTTTGGCCTTGATCGTCTATTTTTGAATTCAGGAAAACTTTCAGATCATATAAAACATTTTGTAAGATTGTTGGCATTACTCTTTCCTAGTCCAGAATAAAAAGATGAGAGGAAATCCCAGGTTGTGTCAGGCATGCAGATACACATGATCAAAGAAACACACAGAACATTTCCTGAGAATCCAGTTTGTTTGGCAATAAGCATCAGAGAAAAGGGTAACTGGCCGAGTGGGAGTAGAGGTCCGGCTTTCATCATTTTGGGGGGAGATAGCGGGACGCACAATATCAAAGACTGTTTCTGTGTTGCTGTCTGGAGCCCACCAGACATTTACAGTTACTCGGGAGAGGGGGGGTACATCTGAGGAGTTTTGACCTGTGTCTGGTCCAGAATGGAGCTACCTGTTTAGCGCTATATGAACAATCGACTTCCCTGCTCTCTGCTCAGCAATGCATGGGGCTCAGAGGGTCATGGAGCAGGGAAAGGGACTCCTAAGTCCTGGTGGCAGCACAGGCCACATGGCTACCATAGTAAACTGTCAGAACACAGAAAATAAAAGTAATGTATTTATAGTTAGCATAGCTCCGCAACAGTAAGCAGAGCCTTGCACACAAATTGAGTTGGCAGGTTGTCTTACTTTAGTTTTTTCTGAGGACCTCTGTTTGCGATTTTAAAAAGTAAAAGGCACAGCTCCCCTCAAGTATGACGCCAAAGGGCAAGGCCTGGCTTTGTGTGTTTCACTCCATCTGCTTCACACAGACACCCAGTTTGGCTTTGATTAACGATGCCTCCTTACATTGATTAATATTTGCTCCGTTTTCCCTTCTCTCGCTTTGCACATACTGAACTAATCCAAAGAGAAAAACAAAGGACTAAAAATAGACAGAACAAACATTAGATTTCTACAATTGAAGCATTTGAAAACAGCCTTGGACTGCTGCAATAAATTGAAAATAAAATATACATATATGCCAAATTTACACATTTTCTTTCTCTAGTTTGCTTTAAGTATATGAAAAAAAATATGACTGTTTATGATCCCCTTCGATTAAACATGGCCCTTGCCCTACAAGGTCTTGAGACCTATATACATCTCTGCCGCTATCAAGCAGCTTATCACATCCAAAGTGGAGGCAAATGATTTGGGCTTGGATAACGAAACTGGAGATTACATTTCAACTTTCATGTGACAGTTTAATTAACGATCTCCTGGCAGGCCCAACACAACAATAGACTTCCATTTCTACTTTAAGTGCCAATTTCCACCAGCGGGCAGCTAGCAGGTGCATGGATTCATGTGGAAATCTATTTCATGCTCATGTCTGGCTTAATAGAAATTCCAAGGCTAAATGTGGCAAGACCGTCTTATCTGTCCAAAATGTCAGAGTAGCAAATTAGCTTTTCCCCTTTGCGCATCCTGGTTTTTAGCACGTAAAATATAATGCCATTGTATCACACTCATAAGCAGTATTAATTTATAAATAATTTGCATGACTTGCTAGCTGTGTAAGAGCTGTTGGCTCCATTAAATACACCTTACCTTAACACAAATACATACACTGTCATAAATCATAAAGCCCTGTCAAAAACTCCTGACATCTATTATGAACAAATAAATTACATTGTTCTATGTTCAGTGAATTTGTGCATGAGATGTATTAACTGCCTCTGGTTTCATATAGCAGGGTAGAGCATGGCTGTAAGTTCCTCTCTGGTGCCCCAGATTTGATGGTAACCCAGTGAGCCTCTAGCTAGGCCTCTTTCCCCAGGCCAGCTCTGACTTTTTCCTCCAACTCCACCAGAGACACCAGAGGTCTCCTCCTCCTACGGGCTCAGGGGGAGGACGGGCTGGTTGCAGGGCTATAAGGGCCTGAAGGACAGGCTGCCATCGCAAAGGAAAACTAGATCACTGGGTTCATGAAACATTGCAAATGAGAAACCTCTCACTCTATGCCAGGAAAATCACCAGCTATTGTGAAACGGACCTTTTATGATGTCTCACAGACACTTGGGCTCTATAAATGATGCCAGGGCACTTTGATAGTGTAGTTTTAACTTGGCCAAGTATACTATTTCCTTTTGTTGATAAAGCCGTGCCACAAACCTTGTATACCACAATTTTGCATGGCTGGAAAAGCTTGTTTTGACAGGACATAAATCAGCTGTCTATTGTCAAAGCTGCTCAGGTTGTAAGATTTATTTAGATAATTAAGCTTCGCCAACAAACAGTTGTATTTAATTGGTCAATGACCTTGACGGAAATAGCACACTTTAAAAAATTTCAAACTGAGTCATAGGGTTCAGACTCCTTTCAGCTCATTTTAACTGAACTTTACTTTAGGGCTCTAGCAAAGGCCTACACTCCCCGTCGTTCTTCCTACTAAATGTGTTTTTGGGACACTAGGACCCTTTGTTATCAATGCAGAGGCGAGACATTTTAGAATAATGATAATAGCTTCTATAGTTTATCACTGAAAGGCTCTTTCTCATTCCAACTTTGATTGTGCCTGAAGGAAAGTTCTTTCACAGTGTGCCACCGTGTGTTAGTGACCAAAGTAAGTCGGCTGCTGTAACTTGGGGTTCCCGAGGTCACGCTATTTACATAGGTGTTTTGATCTGTGGCTTCAGGAAAGAAGAGACTATAACATGAAAATGAATGCCTGATCACATTCAAAGCGAGTGGTCTGAAAAGTAGTTTTATGATGATAAAGATTCATTTGCACACTTGGAGGGCAAAAGCCGCTGTGTGGCATCAATAAAAAGCTCTTAAAGCGTATTCATTCTTGTTTACCAGCCACCCATTATTTGCATTAGTTATAATCTCTCTTCCCTCAGCCCCAACTCTATCTCCTGAATAAATGTCCTCTCAATTTTCGTTTCTATTAGCGGCTTGTAAGGACCACCGGAGGGCTCTTGAAGTGTCCCAGCACTCAGAGGAGATGGGACTGATCCTGGGAGTATGTGCTGGAGGACTGGTGGTGCTCATCCTTCTGCTTGGGGCCATTATCATCATCATCAAGAAGGGGTGAGTGACTGCTGTCGTTTAACACCCCAGCTATGGGATACTGGAGGAAAACAGAATAGATGCATACAGCACCGGACGTCTCTGCTTGCTTTGCCAGTGCATGAACCCTAGCACCCACATCCCTGTTTTAAAACGGTTTGCACTGTGGAAAGAGCCCTGACAACTTATCTTGATGCACTGATCTTTCTTGAGAACTTTGTGAAATGTGGGCGGGAAAGAGTTTATTTTAGAAAGATAAGCACATGATATTTGCTTAACTTTCTAAAGGTTGTGGTAATGGAGCAGACACTAGAAAGAGTGCTGCCTCATATCCGTTCCCTTATGGAGCACCAGAGGGACCACACCACTCATCTACAGAGCTTATCTGAGTGTGAAGTATTTAATTAAAGTGGGATGCAATTCAATTAGCCACTTAATTACACACGCCAAGCAGCGGTCTGACCCATAAATGAGGCGGTAATTGGGAGGGAAAAGGTGTTCTTTTGGAGATTATTAGCCATTGCTCTCTGTGGCATAGCCTCCCAACTGAATGGTAAAACCGCCTGGTGGGCATACAGGGCCATGTGACCTGAAGAGCTATAGCAAACTACAGCACGCTCGTCAAACAGTCCTAAAGCATTTCCATAGACTTGACCTTCCCTCTGCAAATCTCTTGGTGTCACTGTAGTGGTATGTCTACTGAGATGCTAATGTGAATGTCAGCACAAGCCATCACATTAGCGCACATTGCTCTAGTAAGCCACCGTGTAGTACATGCCCTTAGCAGGATGATTGCTAGATTTGTTCTGGGAAGAATTCACGTGGTTTAGTCATTACGGTGAAATGCAATTCAATTTGTGGAGCAACACAGTTCGGCTTTGGCTGTGATCTGGTCCATCAGCATTTGCCTGCTACATGCATGTGTGGAACTGTAGCCCACAAAAACTAGCACATGTTTTATGGTTGTCATTCTCACTTTAGTCAATGCATCCACCCCTCTCTTAGCTGGCATTGCTTGCATCTTACATATCTTCTTTCTCCTGATTTTCTTTTCCTTCCTTCTCCTGCATACTCGTCAGAAGGGACTACTACTCTTACTCTTACTATCCGTAAGTGACGCCATCATTTTTAGTTCTCATCTTCTTGCGATCCGCTATAGACATGCTTGTGCTCTGGCTGCCAATCAGAAGTATCTGTGGCAAAAGAGACATGTGGCATTTGCCTTCCTCTGCTCTTTCCCTCAGTCTCTCCTTACTTTCCTTTGTTTTTGTTTCCCTTATGCTCTAACTCTTTGCACCTGTTTCTAAACCCCTTATGTCTCTCTCTCTCTCTCTTTCTCTCTTTCTCTCTCTCTCTTTTCTCTTACTTTATCTGTTTTTCTCTCTCTGTGTTCCCAAAACTTTATGTCTACAGGAAGCCAGTGAACATGAATAAGACACCCATTACCTACCGGCAAGAGAAGAGCCATATGGGCTCCATGGAGCGCAGCTTCACAGACCAGAGTACTCTACAGGAGGATGAGAGGATGGCTCTTTCTTTCATGGATGCACACACATGCGGCACGCGCAGTAAGAGCACACTCACACACACACACACACACACACACACACACACACACACACACACACACACACACACACACACACAAAAAACACACACACACACACACCTCACTCCACCTCCATATGTGGTCATCTATTATTTTTTCATCAGATAGCCGTTACTTTTTAATTTCCACCTGGAATACTCCGATAACGATTGATAGGATACTCTCGTCTCACATGACATTTAACACTATTCATTCAGCACCAGCTACTCTGAGCCACCTTTTCCTTGCCGTCTGTGGAAATGGCCGTAAGAAGGCACTGTGGAGAGTATAATACCACCCACACAATTCTTATGGTTTTAGAGATGCTTCATAAACCTCAAAACAGGCAAAAGGCCCTCCAGTGACACACAATCTCAAATAAGATAACGAGAAAAAGAAAATTGCAAACAGAAGTAAAGCGAACTAGCTCCAGGCAAGAAAAGTAATGATTTTTGATTCAAGTCGACTCCTCTCTCATCTTTATATCTCAAATATTAAAGGGGCTCACAGGAAGGAAAGTGGCATGTTGTTTTTATTCTGCTGGTCTCAGAACCTGCTGTACTTAATTTCTCATCAAAGAGAGAGTTGCTGTCATATCTATAACAAAGAAAGCTCTACCCAAACAAAGCTTAATAAAGGGCTCAAATATATATATATATATATATATATATGGATATATGTTTATATATATATATATATATATATAAACATATATCCACTTTGACACCCTTGCTTTAATTGGAATCAGTGTTCTACATGAACGATCTAAATTGTGAAACGAATACGAATACAGATTTGTGTATCTCTGGGGTGTGGTCTCCCTATGCCCCCCCCATAGGGTCATTATTGTAGCAAAACTATTTGCAAATGCATGTGGAGAGTTGTGTATCTGTATCTCAATCTGTGCGTGCATAATCAGGTTTGTAAATTCTCGGAGCTCGAGAATGCAGATCTCTGCAACGGCAGAAGTGTAGCAAAAGTCAGGTGTAAAAACACATCCAATTGAGAGGCCCAATTGAGAGGCCCAGCTCTTGCAGCAAAATACTTAGACTTTTAACCATTAATATCCACGTACGTATTTATAGATTTGTCTACACATTTACAGGTCTATGCACACATTCACAGATTTGTCTACACATATACAACTCTCAATACACTTGCAAATCTGAATACAGACGGATATTTTTATACACTTACAAACCTGATTACGCACGCACAGATTGAGATACAGATACACAACTCTCCACACACATTTGCAATTAGTTTTGCTACAATAATGTCCCCATACCCCACCCCTGCCAGGTGAGCCTCGTAGCTCAGTGAATGAGTCCAGCAGCCTGCTGGGGGGTTCCCCGCGGCGCCAGTGTGGACGGAAGGGTTCGCCCTATCACACGGGCCAGCTCCACCCTGCTGTCCGCGTAGCTGACCTGCTCCAGCACATCAACCAGATGAAGACAGCCGAGGGCTATGGCTTCAAACAGGAGTATGAGGTGAGAGGGAGATCAAGATGGGTAGCAGCATGCATGCTGATCTATACATACTGTAGCTGGGCTTGAGGAAAATGTTTTGGATTCTTGGGAGCACTTGGTGTCAGCGGGTTAATTGCTAGATTTGCCTCAAGTAACAATATTATACATTCACATGGTTAATGGTTTCAGTTTTTTTTCTCAAATAGAAAATGACCCAAAAAAATTATGAAAGTGAGAAAAGGATTATAGGAAATAATTATTATACTAATAACTAGGGCAAATACAGAGCAGAAGAAGATGCCATTACTCCTGTTCTGAAATCATATAACCTTCCTCACTGCCTGCCAGAAATAAATTAGAAGAAAGTAAGACATTTGGGCCACCTTTTCCATGAGATTATTAATAAATCATCCTTGTATGGGCTCAAAGAGGACCTCTGTTAGAGGGACAGGCCTGATGAGGTCGCTTCTCCCTGGAGGTTCTCCAGCTAAATGACCCTGTCCTCTGCTCCCTTACGTCTGAGGATTGGTGGGTGGGAGGGTTTTGGGGGGAGAGACGAGAAATGAAAGGAGACCGAAGGAAGAAGGGAGGAGAGAAACAGACAAAGCTTGAAAGAATGTTTTGTCGTATGACCTCAAAATGATGGACGCTCGAAGCAGTGTTGGGGACCAGAGAGTCACAAGGAACTTGAACTGAACTTGAACATTGATGACATAACACAGTTTTGACTCGACAAAAAAAAAAAGCGGAGATTTGGAACCTGACATTACGACATGAGAACTCTAAAGACTTGCTATGAATTGTTTAAATCATCACTAAAGTTGCTAGTCGCTATAGTATTGTGTGTGATACACACACAAACACACAAACACACACACACACGTATCTTTTTTTAGTTAGTTAGTTAGATTTTAACATGAAACAACACACACTGAATGAGCCATGAGCAACACACACTAAAAGTACTGGTTAGGTTGTTTATATATTATACATCCGATAATATAGGTCCAGCTGTCCATTAATGGTAACTTTTTAAATGCTATACGGCATTTGTGTGCCAAAATGTACAGATAGGGAAAAGTATCAAGTGCGAATTGATGATAAATGTATGGCCATGTTGTATTTTGACATCTTGTATGAAAAGAAGATCAGGGTGGCTTTGTGTGAGAGCTTTTGGAGCGGTCAAAATAAACAACAAATTCTTTGCTTTTCTCCAACAAGGGGCACTTAAACATTTCACTATACAAATGGTAAACCTGGATGTTTTATTACCTCTTCCTGCATCATACATTTAATGAATAAAAATTTTATTTGACCTGGGACTTAACTAAACCTGTAATTTGACTTGATATAACCTGTAACTTGTAATCTAACTAACATATTGAGACATTCTGTACTTGACACTCAAACAGCCGTGACTTGGTCCTATTTCAGTCTCATACTCAACGTGTGTTTGCTTCAAGGTCTTTTCAGCTTTGTTCAATCAATTCAGTTGTACCTTTTGTTATCCATGAAGTTAAAGACCATAGAACTGTTCATAACCATAATTGTTTGAAAGGGTTTTTAAGTGGTGCTACATCTGCCTGTATAATTACATGTATTATATAGAATGCCAACCTACAATTATCTATAGGTGTTTATAGGGACTCATAGACATTGTTCCAAACTGCTTCACACAAGAGGTGAAATGGCATGCACAGCATGGGAAGACTTAGAGACTGACAGGTGATTTCAAATGGAAGTAAGATGGAGATTGATTTTTTTCAAGACCAAGTATGTTGTGTTTTTCCACTACAGGAATTTAGCAATGACTAATTTCCATGACTTTGTGTGTTGGATCATGGTTTTGGGTGCATACCTCTGGATAGCCTTCTATTACTAACAACAAGCTTCATGATGAGCTGCATTCTTCTTGTCTGTGAATTCATGAACGCAGACAGAACAGGAGAAGTGGAGAAGTAGAAAGGTTGCTAAAAGCATATAATAGTTTGAAAATGTCTACTTTTATTGTCTCCTTGTAATGTAAGCAACTTCTGAGAAAATGTGGAGGTACTGATTCCTCCTCTTAATTTGTTCCAAGCATGTAACTCAACCCTTCACAGTTGCCACTGCAGAACTCAGCTGTTGGACTAAATGAACTGTCCCTCCGTAAATCAATAACCCCGGTTCTGTTTGTGTGAGTATGTGAATGTTTTGATGGGGTGTCTAGCTCCATTAAAATGGAAGGTGACCATTATTGTGTTACACTTCTCTGACGTGTAAGGTTTTATTTCCCTGTGGTAGGGCAATGTAAACTAAATTGATCAAGTCCTTTCTCCTGGTTGTAAAGGGACCTGCATGTGAGCTTGACACTGTGTTCATGGCTGAGCTCCCAGTTCAGTGGCTTGCAGGTAAACACTAGGCAACCAGAGACCTCTGGAGGAACTCAGGCTTTCATTAAATTGAGCTACACCTTGAGGCTGAAAAATGATAGATTTATCGATTGGATGCCTGGATACAGCAATGCCAAAATCTGGCAAATTACACGCTTTCAAAACAATAGGTATTTTACAAAAAAATCAGAGGCGACTGCACATCGTAATTCAATTTGGTTTTCAGAACTGTATTTTGTCATTTGGCTGCAGAATTGCAATGTGACAGGATAGACTAAAAGACAAAGAGACAATAACATATCAGTTTTGAAAAACAAAGTGTTTTCAAAGTGCTGCTGCGGGATTAGTCATTGCGCCATGTGAGAGGCATGGCTCAGGCGGTACTTCACGGTCTCAATATTCCTTTCATCTTATTTGATACTTCATTTTTACGTGATCCTCTTAACCATCCCACCCCACTGATCCTTGCGAGGCGAAGGGTTCTCTAATCAATCCGGCATGGCTGTCTATTTCCTCCTCTCTCTTACTTTGTCTTGCTCTCGTCTTCCTTCTCCTACTCTTAGAATGAAGTCAACTGAAAGGTTTCAAAAGCAAGAGAAGGACACGTGGTAAGAAGTGAGTAAATGTGAAAGGGAAAGAGGAAAGGTCAAAAGAGTATAACTGAAATCTTATTCAAATGATGTACATCGACAGACTGCGATGTTGAATGTAAAAAGTGTGGGTGTGTTTCAACATGAGAGAAATTAGGCAGAGAAGAAAGGTGGGAAACGGAGACAAAGCATGATGGAGCCGTGTGTCGGTGAAAAGAGAGAATAGGAGGGTGTAATCCCGGGCAGGATTTGCCTGGTTCCTGGCTCTCTGTGGGTAGAGCTGCCTTGTAATCCCCTGCTCAGCATGCAGACTCTCACCACAGCCCCCGGTGGCTGAACATCCACGGGGAGCAGACTGGCGAAAGTGATGGGTAATTTGGCCCCCACACTGGAAACAAGGGGGTGGCTAACTTAATAGCTTGATAGCTGGCGCACAGCAATGTTGCCGTGGAGACCGTGAGATGGATAGCGGAATATTTTGACAAAAGGAGCGTGCCACAACGATGTATGTGGCTGTTACTTGATAGTGCTTGGGGGACACACTAGAGCACTGCGTGTCCTACTCAAGGCCCTGACAGGTGTTCGGTTTGATTATTTAACACGCATAATTCACAAATCTACCCTTTCCTCAGAGGGCTTTGAGTAGCACTCCGCTGTTGCCGGCCTCCTTTCACTGCTCGAGAGGTGCAATGATACAACTTTAAGAGGATATGCATAGAACAGAACACTCCTTGCTGATGATAAACCTTTGTTGAGGGACTGCAGCTTATCCAACAGAGTTAAATGGTTAGCATGAAGGGAGGCTGGATGCCCGTGTCACTGTAACACTTCTCTTTCCTCCCTCTCTGTAGAGTTTCTTCGATGGCTGGGACTCCACCAAGAAGAAGGATAAAACCAAAAGCAGACATGACACTCTGACAGGATGTACGTAATCAGAATTCAGACCTAAAAAAAAAAATCACAATGGAAACCCTGTCATCGTACTGTATGTTCTTTTAGAGGGACACACAATACTACTCATGTAAAATATGTTACTCACGTTAAGCCTCCATTTTCCTTTCAGATGACCGCCACAGGGTAAAGCTCCACCCACTCCTAGGAGACCCCAACTCTGACTACATCAATGCTAATTACATCGACGTAAGTCCCATCTCCTTCTTTGGCTGTCAGTGATGTCTAGCTGCCAGCTATCCATGGTATGAGACATATCCAGATTGTACACACACCTATATTTGCCTTGTCCACCCTTTTAGCCAACTTGTCCACATTTCTCAACTGGTCCACATTTACCTGAGCTAAGTTGTTCCAGGGAGAGCTTACTGTTGCTATTGCCACAAGTACTATAACGTTCTGGCCGCTGTCATGCCAGATGTTGTATTTGTTGACAGTTTCCAACCCCTATAAACCTCTTATCCTAGCCATCTCTTTTATTAAACACTACAATAAATACATTTAATTCCAAGTAAAGGCGATAAACCCTTCTGTAAGATGCCCCAAATCCCTCCTGTATTAGATGGACTTGATTGATGTTGTTCAATCCCTGAATGGATTAAGAGAACGTGATCGCTTGTGGGGATCACCTGAACTGGTTGACCGGCTGCAGGTTCACGGCAGCCTTCTCACTGATCACACAAATTGTTTGTGTACGTCGCCTGTGTGTCACACAAACCACATACTTGTCCTCATCTGCATCAACTAGACCACGGTGTGCTTACTCGCAAAGTGAAAAACAAGTGCTGTACCAGTTCTGTAGCTTCTGATATCATTAATTCACATTATGCTATAGAAATGCTTCACACAAAACGTCTTTCCATGAGAGAATGGACAGTGGAGAAATGCTTTTAGAGCGATCATTAGCATATGAGGGCAGTGAAGAGCAGGCGTGCTGTTGTGACTCCTGTAATGTTGAGGGTGTCCATTAGAGTGCAGGGCACAGGAGACTAGGCATCATTAGGAACATGCCACTCAACGCCCGCTGTAGTGCCTCTGTAAGTGATGTTGGCCCCTGACAAGGCTGGCCCTGGCACTGAATGATAAATACTTTGCCAAGGGAAGTATATTTGGAGTCCCAATGACTATTCTACTGGGGGGTTCAAACGAAAAAGTTTTTCCTCTTGTGTTTTTTTTTTTTGTAGGGCAGAGGTGATGGTCCAGGGTCTCCAATTTTCTTTGTTCTGTCACTCATCTATTAAAGCTTGGCTGTGTGTGTGTGCGTGTGCGTGTGTGTGTGCGTGTGTGTGTGTGTTTGCATAACAGCTGTCTGTAGTAGCAATGTGGGATAGTCCCGTGTACTAATTAAACATTTCAGTGATGCACACACAACACAATGCGCCAGTAACATACGCTCTTCAATCCACCTATCTGTAACCGTAAGCTCCCTAGCTGCCATAAGCTTCCTTCATTAACTAGCCTCTATCTCTTCTTTTTCTACTCCCCTTCCTCGACTTTGGACCCTGTAGATTCGGATTAACAGGGAAGTAAGTACTTCACTGCTCTTTGTTCCGCCTGCCATCCCTCTCTTTACCCCCTCCCTTTTCCTTTCGTCCTACTGTACACCCCCGTCCCCCCCCCGTCCCTGTCCCCGTCTGGTGTTTACAATCCCGTGTCTTGAGACCCCTTTGGAAGGTGGTGGAAAGCAAAGCACGCCTCCGTAGGTGTCAAAGTCCCTGAGTTCCACGAGTGTCTGCACCTGTGGGGCGACCTTGGCCCTGCGACCTGGGGTATTAAGTGTAAGCATAGGAGATGTGTCATCTCCTGCATGTTGGCCCCCCTCCCTCCTACTCTTTTTTTATTTGTACTTTGGCGAAAGAGGTCAGGACTCAGGTGGCTGCAGTTGCTATGGTGACCCGCAAGGAGAACTGGTGTGGAGTCTTGTTTGCGGCTCAGGCCCTGAAGGATTGTAGGTAGCAGCCCTCGCAGTGCTGGTCATCCATCTCCATTTCACTCATGTCTCATTGCATTCAAATTCATGTGGCTCAGTTTAGCTATCAATCATCAACTTGGACAGTCCGGACATATGGCTCGATGCGTCTCCAGCAATACGAATCTGTTATCAACACACTGTAGATGGCCTCATCATTCTGTGACTTGATTGACGGGATGGATCCTGCTTATTTCATACAGTTTGCACTTTCCTAGTCCATTTCTAGTTAGACGAGGCTGTCATTGAGTCTTCATATATTAAGGGACACGTCGCAGGGAGAGTTAATGACGTTGACAGTCCTTTCCAAAACTCTATTCTGGTCACTTCTATTTAAACAACACACAAGGCCATCATAACCAGTCATAATGTTTATGATTTGATTGTCAATAAAACCAGACAGTTTTTTATGGTAATATGATACAGTACCGAGTACGTCACCTGGACAATGACTGTGTTCTTTTGTAGTGTTCATTCTTTTATTAATATGGTATTTCTTGTCAGGTGTGTATCACGTCCCATCACATATCTACCTTTGTCTATATCAAAGACTATCAATCATTATTTGATGTATTTTTTTCTATGCAAGCATACAAGTTGCACAAACCATCCATTTTGTCATATCTGTGTTTGTTATTCCATGCATGCAGCCAGTAGCCTGTAAAATGGCAGCGGTAGAAAGAATAAAGGAAGCATCCTCACAAAGAATAGAAGGCTCTGCAATCTTAAAAAAAACAAAAACAAAAAAAAACATTACCACCCACATTGTGACTTGCTTTTAATGAAAACATCTCTCTCTCTCTCTCTCTACTGAAAGCACGGACCATTTCTTTTGTTCCAATACACTGTTTTGTCCGATGTTTTGTTTGTGTCGTAGGGAACACTTGTTGCCTTAAGAGCACCTTGCTATGTGAGGTGTTTTAACGCAACAGACATAACATGGCGAGCCTCAAGGAATGGGACGCGGCCAGGACTCAGTTAGAGAGTGGGTCAGAGGGAGGGGGAGGAGGGAGGGGGAAACGAGAGGCACTCTCCCTTAAGCAGTGCCTGAAGCACAGATGGCTTACTCAGCATGTCATCCCTCTTTTCTTTTTCAGGGCTACCATCGATCCAACCACTTCATCGCCACTCAGGGTGAGTATCCCAGCCAGGGTGGAGTTCGATTTGAATGTGTGTGTTCATCAGATTCTGTCTCTAGGTCTCGAGGGTTTGGTGTCCGAGTGTCTTTTTCTCCTGGCATGTGATAAATTAAAGCTGAGCCACCCAATGAACCCCCCCACATTGTGGCACCTATCTGCAGTTCCACAGACAAAGCGGTAATCTCTGGTCCATCTGAAGGTGACGGCAAGTGTGACCATCAACCCACCACAGGATATGTGGTTGATGCCAATGAATTAAACATCTGAAGGGATTAATAATTAATGACGTTCGTTATAGCCGTTCGCCCTCCGTTCCACGAGGGGGCTGCTACACCGGGAGAGTAACACAGTGAGACCCCTAAGTTATCTCTCTGCCACTCAAATAAACGGCACACGGTATTGATGGACAGGTTATCAGGTGTGAGTGTGTATCTGTCAGTCTCTTGGAGCATGTATGGTGCGTACGTCTTACTTGTGTATTTTAGTGCCAGGGGGCTCCCATTTCAAGGTCATTCAAGAATTTCTCATGTAATTATTCTTCTTCTGCTTCCAAATTCAACCTGGCATGCCTCTGTTCGCCAAGTTTAAAAGCTCACGCTTCCTATTTTAAATATGTCCTCACCTGAGTGAGAATGACTGGTGGTCCTCTGGGTCCTTCATCAGTCTGTTGTTGTTTGTGTTGTCACCTCTTCAATTTCTCCCTTGGCCTGGAATTCCCAATCAGCACGTTGGTGGCCCTGGCAACCGACAGAGCACACCGAGGTCACCAAGGATGACAAACCATTCTGCAGCACAACTCCCTTTGATTGACAGGACAGGATGTTGATGCTGCTGTTCTTGTCTCTCCTTCCCCACCAGGGCCCAAGCAGGAGACGGTCTATGACTTCTGGAGGATGGTGTGGCAGGAGAACTGCTTCAGTATCGTCATGATCACTAAGCTGGTGGAGGTCGGCAGGGTGAGTGGCACGTCCCTCCCCGTCCCCAGCGCGGCCCTAACTAGGTTTACTCTTGAATAACACCAATCCAATCCTAGACTCGCCCACAATTACAGTGTTTTCTTCTGCATTCTAAATAAATAGAAATCGTTACAATGACGAGAGTGCTAGTCATTTTCGGCAGACACCAACAGAATGCTTCTGTAAACGTACCATTATTTTTTATAAAGAAATGTTCATGGTGGTTTAAATTGCACCATTTTTCTATAACTCCCTCTAACACTGTCTGCTTAGCTCTTCCTTTCCAACAATACATACCTTTGTGCTATAAACACATTTGGGTCCTGGGTTATTTGCAGGCTATATACAAATGGCACTGTGCTTGAATGAAAAATAAAAATCACCTCTATTGTGCTGAATTCTGATGAAAAAGATTAGTCCAGTGTAGTATGTTTTCCATCATTATCACTAGTACAGTTTCCTTTGTTTGGCTTCTACATTCCGAGATGTAACGTAATGCGTTGTTTATGTTGCTGGCAAGCATATTTTAGATGCAATCATGTGTTTTCTTTGTTTTGTGACTTGCAGAGGGGAGTCTGAAATGGCAAACCAGAAACCGATTTTTCTTCTCAGATTTCTTTTATCTTCCACACACAAATCATAATTTTGTTTGGTCTAATAGATAATTTTTGGGTTTTTATTCCAAACAGGTGAAATGCTGTAAATACTGGCCTGATGACAGTGAAATGTATGGTGACATCCAAATTACCCTGCTGAAGACTGAAACACTGGCTGAGTACACAGTTCGCACCTTTGCCTTAGAGAGGGTGAGCCCACATTTATTGTAAACAGCACTAAACACACAAACGCTGTTCTACGTCATATACCCAGGTGTCACGGGACCAGTAATACTAGTGTGACTGATCTACTATAAATCTCACCTTGGAATGTGTATTTTATTATTTTCTGTTTACCTCACAATCATCCTTTAGGGCCCTTCGTTCTTCTGCAGGGGGGGGGGGGGGGGGGGGGGGGGGGGGGGGGGGGGGGGGGGGGGGGGGGGGGGGGGGGGGGGGGGGGGGGG
>JAVQIZ010241602.1:0-14107 GCA_036023535.2 Galaxias brevipinnis | reverse complement strand
CCCCCCCCCCCCCCCCCCCCCCCCCCCCCCCCCCCCCCCCCCCCCCCCCCCCCCCCCCCCCCCCCCCCCCCCCCCCCCCCGACGTCCTAGTAGCTGTGTGGTGGTGTGGACCTCGGGATCTGCAGGGGTGTGAAGATCAGCCAGGTCTCCAGGACGCTGCTGCATTATCTCCAGCTCACAGAGGAGCAGGGTGAGCAGGCAGGAATCAGCTCTCCACTGCCCTGGAGCTGCCAGCCACACTAAGCATCCGTACTCCACTTAGCCGCCGCACAGAGCTGGCTGGCTGTGTGTTCATATTTAATAGAGCTCTGTCAGATTTAGAACGGTCTCTATTCGGTTTTTTTGTTTTTACTATAGCAAACTTTTTTGAAGAGCATTGTTGCGATGAAATAAAATGATTGTTAAAGGGATTTTGGAGCTCTTGGGGGTTTCTCTTTCATCTAACAGTCCGGATCATTCGTAGGGAAACTTAAAGCGATGGCCTGAACTGTAAAATATACTAATTAACCAACCTGAAACCCAGTAGTGTTTTGGCTTAGAAATGTATGAATGAAATGGGAATGAACAGAAACCCAGAAGTAAAAGTGCATTTACAGAAACAGGTCTTCTATTACACATCTCAAAATAGGCTCTTGAAGAACTTGAGATCTTGCGTGTAATGTCTTAAAATAAGCCTGCACACTTTTCCACAGAGCTTAACTGTTTTTCCTTTTTGTCTGAGCTGGAAAAGGTTTTTTTGTATTTTATTTTTTTAATGTCAAGGTGAGTCATAGCTCCTGCATCAGATAAGAGGGGGGCTGTAGAGTGCTGCTCCAGATGTTGTTGGGCCGGATGAACTCCTCTCTGACTATCATACACTGTGACTGGAAGGGAAACCGGTGGCCATTGATGAGTTGTCAAACCTGCATTCCCTTCTAGTGCTGTATTCCTCTGACTGTTCTCCTTTCTGTTATCACAGCATCACTGGTTTGTTATTATCCTAATGCAAAGCTGCTTCTTTGTTTGGCTGTCTGTTTGTTGGGCCATTGCATATTCCACCACAGATGTCAGTGTGAGAGGGCTGAGCTGCAGACCATAAGGGGGCCAGTGGGCTGGATGCCGGGCTATACTGAGGCTTGGGTCATTCCTCTGGTTGGGGGAGTGGGGGGGTGGGCGGGGGGGGATTCAGTGCCTCCCAGCTGGCGGTAATAGGGTCCCCGCAGGTCAGCTGAAACTAAAGGGCTATTTTTACACCACAATACCCACAGACACACAAACAAAATTGCATTTTCGGTCATCTCAGACAATAAGCAAAGAATCGCCTTACCAACTGGAGCACAACGATATGAGGAAAACAGATGCAGAAGATCGGCACGCCTGATACCACCGGACCATATTCCACGGTTATTCCGAGCAAAGAGTGCTTACCATAGCGACAATATCATGATCTCCTTGCATGACATTATGATTGCTGACCTCGTAGCTTTATATCCCCGGCTCTGAGCCCCTGCGTGTTTATACATTGTGCTGTGCCGGAGAGCTTTGTAAGCAAAGCCAGTGAAATCCTCCACACAGAGCACTCCCCAGACCCAATCAGCATTAGGCCCTCTCCGGCAGCGGAGGGAATTCATGGCAGTAATAGCATATCACCGATGTCAAGTTGATATCGCTACTGTAGAACAGACACATAATCCAGTTTGGCCCCCCCAAAAAAAGAATGAAAATGATAATTCGACTGCGGCCCAATAATCCCCCGAAATAATAAGCTTATAGCTAAACCCCTCTATAATATTATCTGGAATCTTCCATACAGTAGGGCTACAATGACATCAAAGCCAAACCGCTAATTTGTGGGAAACAAATCAATAGACAGAGGAGCAGCATTAATACTTAATACGAGGCAGAGTGGAGCTGGGGGAGCGCTGGGCTGGGTTTTTATATTTGGCCCCGTCAGAAACGAGGGGGAGACACAGAGAATAAAAGAGGCCAGATCGGATGTATTCTGCCCGCTGAGCTACTCCTCCTATTGTGGTCTGTAGCTCACCGAGGCCTGCTGGCTGCTGGTAGACCACAGTAGTTTCAGGTACCAATCTGGCACTGCTTTTTGTGGCTCGTTAGTTGTCTGAATCCACACAGGAGACATGGGGACTCCCCCTTAAATGGCAATTAGTGTGGTTACAATACTGCTTTTATTTAGTTCCTTTCTTGGATTATCAGAACAAAATGGGGTGTGGTACGTGTGACTCACTGCTGCACTGAACCTTTTAAAGCATGATGACAAAGTTTTGCCTCTATGACATGCCTTGAAGTGAATCGTCTACCGTGATGCTGGTGGAATTGGGGGTTTGTTTCATCAACATGTCAGTGTCTGTGCTGCGCTCTCAGAGTTTTGACAGAGACAGACACACACGCGTGCACACACACACACACACTAACACAGGAGTGACAGAGTGAGCAGCACGGCCCTCTCTCTGTGGCAATTAGGTAGGGGAGGGCTGTGACCCTGCCTCTCTCAAGGACACACCAATCTCACCCACTGTCTTCCCTCTCCCCCTGCACAATGGGCGCTACATGGCCTCAGAACTAACATTTTGTTACTAATAGCAACGTGAGGCGGTGTGCCCTCTGTGTTTTTATCACTGCGCTACATCATTCCATATGGGCTGCTGTCTCCACATAGGGAGCGAGGGAGCGCTGAGGAGCTAGTACAGTGCTGGACCGTAGATCATTTCATCCTCCTCTGTGCCCCGTCCCCCACCTCCCCCCCTCAGGCTCTCTGTAGTGGATGCCTTCGCCGCCTAGAATTCAAAGCACGCCCCCACGAGGGCCTAGGAGAATACGGAGATGAACAGCGGAAAGAACCGAGGAGAAGGACACACCCGAAGACGGCACTTTGGTCTGAATCACAAATTAAACACCGCCGCCGTCTGGGGGGAAATGTGTGCAGTGAGACCCAGCGGACGACGCCAGTGGAGGGAGGGAGCTGGTGTGAACGTGGCTCCTTTGCGTCCGTAGAGCTCCAGGGGCCCGGGCCCCCGTACGGCATGGGCACAGAGCGGAGTCGGCGGCTTTATCCCCCTTCCATGCGCTCCGTGGAGAAGACGAGGACATAAGGAGATGGATTAGCGGGAAGCCTGACTACACCGGAAAGCCGTGTCATGTAGTCGGCGGGGGGCCACGGGGGCCAGAGACCTCAAGTGCTCCCCTAGATTAGCGCCGCGCTCCGCTGCCGTAATGGATGGCTGAGGAGACCAGATTCCTTATGGCAAGGGCGCGCCGTGGCCGAGGGGAGAGCGATGAGCCCAACAATAGGTCAAAGCAATTACCCCGCCTCCCCCCCCCATCATCCCCCTTAGCTCCGCTCTTGTGAAGTCAACCTATACAAATAGGTAAATGTATGTCGGCCACTTATTTGCCGTATTGAATAGTAACAAAGTTTAGAATGAAGGTAGATTTTGGCTTTGGTTCAGAAAAGCCTCACTCAATTGATCAAGTAGATGAATGGATGGTCGTGGTTGGCTCTGCTTTTTTTGGACTCATTTGTCAAGCAAAGTGTTAAAACATTGAGTAGTGGAGTGGAATACACTCACGACAAGCTTGATTTAGGTCGTCCATGATGTTAAGTATGCAGAACATACGGAAGGGATTAGGTAAATCACTGAAGTCATTAACAACCCTTATCTTACAATAAAGTTAGAATGATGAATACCTCTAATTTAGACGATTAAAGACCCTAATAACTAGACCCCAGATACATTTTCATGTCAACTGACTAAAGAAATCTGATGATTTCAAAACAGGATGTTTTGATGGCATAGATTACAAAGCATGTCTACTATGTTGGTCTAGGGAGATGAAGGTCATACATTTTGATTTCGTTTTTCAAATTCAAGTACAGCGCTGTGTTACAAACCTAAACTGTATACAAAGTTGCTTCATTCAAACAAGTACAAACTAAAACCAGAGAGCTGGAGCTCTTCTGTTGTATGCAACATATTATGTCATTGCCGGCGTCTCTACCTTAAAACGGACCTATATGCCTTATTAATGGAGCCACCATATATGAACGTATGTCTTTCATACCAGCAGGTCAGTCCCATTGCCATCCGGGGGCAGCTCTGGTCGCACAGAACAATCTTCATTTCCCAATGACGAGTCTAAATAATTGACAGAGCAGGTAAACGTCAGAAAGGACTGCTGGTTCCCCTCAAAGGGAAGAACTGTCAGCCATCACCTTGAGACCAGATTTATTTATCTCAATCCCACTGCAGGCTCCTGCGTCCTGCTGCTTTAGAATTCCACACTGTTGGGGAAGACGTGGCGAGGGAGATAAATCACATATATCTCGTTAACCAACAGCACGCCACGGCTCTATCTGTAACATCAATAACACAGCAGCGGCAGCGACACAAAGCAGGTCTTTAAAGACCTATTGGGCTCATTATCTCTGACACGGGGATCTGGCTGCAGTTCCTCCGTCTCAAAGGCTTCTCATGAAAGGCCTTTCCGTTGCTTTACAGATCTGCTGCTGCGAGTGGGCTTTCGTGACCTTGCCGTG
This sequence comes from Galaxias brevipinnis, assembly GCA_036023535.2. NCBI lineage: Eukaryota > Metazoa > Chordata > Actinopteri > Galaxiiformes > Galaxiidae > Galaxias > Galaxias brevipinnis. Next base: position 9,570 of record JAVQIZ010241602.1, on the reverse strand, counting down.
TATATACAGACATCCTTGCTCGGACGGAAATAACACGCGAGGCAGGTGGAAGTCACGTCAAGTGTTGTTGGGTTGCAGACTCACTTTTGTTCAACGCAACGTTCCGTAAGGCTTGGCGTTAGGAAAAAGATTCATCCCGGAGGGAACGTGAAGGGGCTGCGTCCGACTTAATTGGAGTCCACCTCGGATCTTATCTCATGCTTCGCTTCATTTCCATTGTCGTTTGGGTGCTCGTCGTGACGTGGGATTACATATAGATGTCTGTTTAGGAGATTATCTCAGCAGGGATAGCTCTCTCAGTCAAACACCCCTTATGGGAGGGAATGCTAATTACCAGTGGTTTCTACGCATAGTTTATCCTAGTGCAGGCGGCTTGTTCCGGCCACTACAGGCCGCGATTTCGATCCAGAGTATCTCAAGGACCGGACAGATCGATGTTTGCTTACCCTGGGGCATCTATGCTTCGGCTGTGGCCCTGTGACCTGGCTGCTCTCACATCACCCCAGCACAACCACAGGGCCGAGGGGTGATTCAGAAGACCTTGCCCCGTGCGTTTGTTACAGCAGCGGAGAGTTGGCTCACAGAGCAGCAGATAAACTTTATCGACCACCATCCATTTTCTACAGAAAGGACTGCTCCCTGTATTGATCATTAGCTTCAACAAGTAAGCGTTTCACAATGCAGATTACTTACAGCCACTATGCAATTGAATGGCATGTTGAAGAGAGGAAAAGGGGAACGGACACAATGCTGCGTGATTGCAGTCCTCCATTGAAGAAAATTGCAGGCCATAATGGTGCAGGATAAGTAACTAGAAGAATTATCTAGGAAACTAGAAAAGATGTACACAGACACACAAATACATGCACACGCACATGCATTTTTATACAAATTAACAAGGTAAAATAGATTAACTGCCCGTTTGAAGACCTTTGGAAGGTTAATATCCGTTAATTTATTAGGGATTTCCTTTAAAAAGCTGTGCATTTGTAGTAAGGCTTTCCTTCAAAAAGTATTTGTTGATGAAGGCACTTTCTTAAAATGCACTCTTAGAAACACCTCAGACCTTGATTGTAATGAATGAAAATTGTCCATATTGATTTTCAGAGTCCTCATCACTTTGCTACACAGCCTGGACCAAACATGAGGCTGAGTATCAAATTGTAGGAGAGAATTTAAAGTTTGTTTGAAAATCAGTCTGATCTCATTTCGAGACCATATAAAGGTGACTTCATTTGCATTGAAGTTAATTTTACCATTAAAATGTAACCTTGTTGTATTCTAGTGTAAAGTAAAAAAAAATGATGGTAGATTGTTTTTAATGCAATGCTGTGTGTTCATTAATTGGCTAGAAATGCTCTTGTTAACTCTATTCCATGTCTCTTACCTTCCATCTTGTAAGTAAAAGGTTGGCCACCATACAAGCTTAAATGTGTGCAGAAAGGTGTTACATTTATCAACAATGCCTTCTCCAACATGTGCTCCTTTTTGTCTCTGAAACCAATTGATGAATTTAATACTTGCTGGAGTAGAATCCTCTTTGTAGTCTCATCGTTTATTCTTTGGTCCATCTTTCTGAGATGTATTAATGAACCCCTCGGGGATATGAACTGAATGATAGGATAAATGATGAAGCTAAAAAAAAGATGATTAAAAGAAAATAAAAATGATTTAAATCAGTTGGGTAACGTTATTCCCCATCTTTTTGGGGGTTAGGGTTACTCACTTTAATAAAGGGCATTTTGTGGCCTGATCATGTGATGTTTTGGTGAGGACTATTGTTACCTTGTGTTGATTGCCTGACAGCAAACATTAGTTTGGCATGCACGTGTCTAACCTCTGCCAACAGCGGCTGTAAAAATGATTGGCAGCCTTGATTTTAATTTCAATGCAACATACATTTCAACAAAGATTTAGTATTGAAGTATAAAGTCACTTATTCAGTTTTCTACCCCAGTCCAATGGGTAGCACATCTTTGTCCAATTGAAGAAAAAAAAAATGTGTTCTCTTAAAATGTTCGTCTACACAAGCAGAATCAAAGATCAGTACCGAATCTGTATATCTTTTGGGTTATTTAAGTGACAACAGTTGTATAAAAAAAATGCTTTGGGTTTTAGAAAGTGCAATATAAATCAAATGTATTATTATTATCACTATGCTGATTGAAGTGGTGGTTGATGGGAATCAGCGAAACAGCACACATAAAACACCGTTATCCTTGCCCAAAATTAAAGCCATTTTGAATTTGCAGTCAGTCTAGGAATGAAAACATGGATGCTGCCTTTCAAACTGTTGTTCTTCAAACAACAAAGGTTTTTCAAAGGTTTTAGTCAACAATATGTGTATGTCAAAATGTTTTTGGCCTTACAATGGTGTGTAGTTTGAGCATAATGAATATGTTTACCCCGATTTTTGCAAATTACACTAAAAGGGCCACATTTTATAGGGGAGCACAAAATTAAATATTTTGGTTATTTGGTATCGTATATTTTATATAATTGTTTAATGTCAGTTGAATCTCATCTATTTTATTGTCTTTTAATTGACAGTTCAGTTGTATTTGTTACTGTTTTCTGTGAATTTAACGGGAGACCGCGAGCTCTAACATCCCATCATCAATGAACGACATAATCTTGGTCTGTGTGTTTGATTTCAATGGTCGGCTAAGCCTGACATAACCGTGACATTGAAGCAAATAAGACTTTACAGACACAGTCTGCCCAGCACTTGGGTTTCACGGAATGTCTTTATGTGATCGGATTCTTTTACATTTTGCCCCAGTTTTCAAACATTCACAAGAGAAGTATTTGAAAAACTCTCCTTAAGTTTTTTTTGAAAGCCCAAACAGAACCTCTAGAATGAATATTTCATTATCGTGATTTATACATTCTTATTCTCTTCAGACTCAGACTCTGTTAACTGAAACCAGACCCAGGCTACAGCACATGTTCAGACAGGCTCCATTATTGAATGGCTCTGCGCAGTGTGTCTCATACACTCTCATTGACACACAGACTAGCCCTGGCATAGATGTATTCGGGGTAAGGCTGTACAATAGGTGCAGCCTATTTGCTATGTCAGGACAAAGTGAAGCATTGTCAGCCTGCACTACCCACACAGTTTTTTGACTTGATAGATTTCAAAACTGCCCAGATTTTAAATAAAGCCAATAATCAATTACTTCCTGCCAATGTACAGGGGTTGTTTGTCCGCCGGCAGAATAAATATGAGTCAAGAAGAGTTTTACTTTTCAAGGGAACTGTTTGCAAGGACTAATTTGTGTTTTTGTATGGAACCAATCTAGAAACAACAATTAAAGAATGCTAACATATCTAGGTTTACATTTGTTCTTCAATTATATGATTGTGATTCAAAATAAGTAGAAAGCATGTATTTATAATCATTATTTAATTGTTTTGGTTGATTGATTTAAGTTTGAGGAGAGAAGGCGTTGCGAGTTCAGTCTATCCGGTCATTGTTGTTTTCTTTTGTGTTTCTTTTTTTTTAAATTCTGTACAAGGACCGAAATAAACTAATCTAATCAACAACAAAAAAAGTAATCTTCTTATATTGAGAGAGTTTGTCAAGTTGGCTTCCACGGTTGCTGTGAGCTATGCATGTGAACCAAATTTTAAATGCATTTAGAATTCAATACAATGCATAGTAAATAAATAATACCTAAGAAACATCTTTGTTTGCCCATGAGAAAAAGATAGTCTTGTATTGTGGTCCACTAGGTTTCTATATGCCCTGTGTTCTTTTGGATGCTATGAGGTGCAGCCAGACCAGACCGCAGTCTGACACCACGCCTGCCCGGTCTGCTCACCAGGGCCCGTATGAATTATTGCCTAATGTGGCAGAATTGCACTCTTGATATGCCAAGGCAATGGCCTTCCAGATCAAATCCACCCTCCCAGCCTGCGCTCCCCATTGATTTATAATGATCAAATCCTCTGCCCCCAGAGTTGCGGTGCGAGTGTCTCATTGAGTCCACTCAGTGGGTTTAGATACATGGAATTGCTACCTTTTATGAATCTCGCTAAAGCACTGACTAGGCCTCCAGTGGACGGCGAGGGTGTTGAAATCGCACCTCTTCTTCTGATTAGGCCCGCCCCTAACAAAAGGGGAAGAAAAATCTATTGAATATACGTAACTTTTCCACTCGAGATTCTTCATTCACTGTATTCGGTTCTGCTCATCATCATTTAACAGCCTGTGAGTAATGGGATCAGGATTAGGGATTGTGTGCTTTGGCTGCTCTTTCAGGTGCTGACGATCGTGGGATGACTAATGTCATATGCGTATTAATACAGAAGAAACAGTAAATACCCTGTGATCCCAATAGTAATGATAGCTCAAGAGACTCTTAGAACAAATAGAATGAGATAGTCCATGGCGTTCACTAAACTTACTGCCTTTCTCTTTGCTCTTTTTGATCCTTGAGATCTGCAGAACTGTCTCTCGTGTTGCACAGGTGTGAAAATGTGATTGGAGTGCTGCAATAGCATCTCCATCAAATTAGCACACACACACGAGCACATGCTCTCTCTCTCTCTCTCACACACCCACACTCACACACACACACACACACACACAGACACACACACACACACGCACACACACACACATACACGCACACAAACACAAACACAGACATAGACACAGAAGGTCTGTGTAGGTTGTGAATAATTCAGCCAGCTCCATTCCGGGGTCCTGAAATGTGTCTGCTGTTTGATTAACCTCGTGATCTTGGCGCTGAATAGGAATTCTCTGCTCTGCGGCCGTCAATAAAAGCCTCTGGGGGTCTACCATGCGCCCTGCCCCGGCCACACCGAGCAAAATCAAAGGCTATATTCTGCCATGATGCAGCTCCGAGAGAAACCATTCTCTTGGAGATAAACGTGGGTATGCGGCTTCCCATTTCTCAATGTGTGTTCAAAATATTACGTCTTGAAAGATGTATTTTATTCACATTGATTCGATGCCGCGTTTTTATCATGGAAACCTTCTATAGCAGTGTCAACTGTGTTGCATGTCCTCTTTGAAACAGACTTTAGTCGTGTATGTCAGAGCAGCGGCTTCCACATCCCTAGGTTTTGATCATGGCTCAGTAGATCTCCAAGAAAGTCTAGCCGGAACAGCTGTTCTTGGAGGAAATTCCATTAAAATGAAAGAAACTGTCACTTATGAATTATTTAATAGTCGTTATCATATTAGTGGTAAAGCTTCCCAAGGCATTTTGCACCACAGAGCCAATAGATCCCGGGCACAAAAAAAGAGGTTAAAACACCACAGAAACGTAGCATTTTGACATCACATTTTTTGTCGTTATTTATTTGCTCTGTGCTCCAGAGCATTGCATTCTACGAGGCTTAAGTGCAGACAATCCCTTTTAATTTGGGGGTATTAACAATCGTCGTACAGTCACACAAACCTACATTGATTATCCTCTTGTAGTTATTGAACAGACTCTACAAACCGCCATGCATATGCTTTTTTTACTTACTCCTTCATAAGTAACTGTTTGAACAGTGGATTTTGTCGTGTCACAACAATTACATTAAACGGGTTTTAGGGGTGGAGACTACATTGCTCCGCAGAAGGTTTCTGATGTATAGGGTGCTGATAGGATGATAATACGGTGTATACAGTGCTTCAACACAATGCATCCATTTTTATTATTGTACAACACATAAATTAACCCACGAATCAACCCACGAATCAACGCATGAATCATGAACGCATTGGGTTGGAGTTGGATCTTTTAAGGCATTGCAACAGTGGGCTGTCCTGTCTCTCCGTTTGAATCGTCACTATCTGTTAGTGTGTGTGAGGACTGTGTGGAAGAGCTTGTCGATTGACGTGTCTGTCTAAAGCCTTTTTGTCTCTCTTGCGTTCATGCTGAGCTCCTGAGAAGCCGGTAGCCCACCTCTGTGATGCAGGTGGTAACTGAAAAGCAGGGAGCCATGACAGTCTGCATTTTAATATAGGCGGTGGTGTATTGGTCTATAAGGGTGAAATACCTTTCAGGTTTCAGTTTCTGTTTCTCAGAATACGTTCCCTGTCTATTTCTTTTCTTTAGTAAGACACACTCTGAACCTTTTCTCTTTCCTTCTGCCAACCACCCACCCACCCACCCGCCCACAATCTGAAACAGACATACTCAACACACACACACACACACACACACACACACACACATGGAGGCAGACCAATACTGATGCAAACACACACAGACACACACCCACTTTCTCTGCCCTGCTCTTTCCTTGCTTGTTCCAACTTCTGTATCCCCTCAGCAGCACAGAAGGATTAGCCCGAGTTAAAGCTATCCTGGTACTGGGCTGATCTGTGCCACAGGCTGAACAGGCACTGGGACGAGCTGCTCTAAAGTCAGCCAGCCAGCCATTCAGTCAGCCAGCAAGCCAGCCAGCCAGCCAATCAGTCAGCCAGCCAGCCAGCCAGCCAGCAAGATCCAGTCCACTAGTCAACCAGTCAGCCAGACAGCCAGACAGTCAGCCAGTCAACCACAGATAGACAGACCATCATAACACAGGACACTTTCTCTCACACGTTGGTCTTCCACATTTGGCCATGTTTAAATCTCCCCACCCACTTGACTGGTGTGCGCTTCATGGAAGAAAAGCTCGTCGGTAATATGAAGAGACTGGCTCTGCATAAAGGGCCATGTTTCTATACTGTAGGTCTGAGGGGCAGAGTGTGGGATTGGAGGTGCGAGTCAAAAGGATGTGCAGTCTATCAGTGGGAGGATTCGCAGCGCTGGGCCACATTATTTTCCCCTCAGCGAGCGTAGCCTGGTCTACAATGCAACCCAACAGCCAGAGATTTAATGCCATTTTAAATGTGCACTCAACAGAGTCATCTGAGTTAGGGATTGCGATTCTGCAAATGCCAGTAAACAGGGCCGTCTTATACTTGTAAGAATCACGCAGGAGAACCACATGCACACTAAAGTCAGACTGTCAAACTTTTTAAATCAAATACTTTCATTCACTGCAGACTACATAAAAATGAAGAGGTTTCTATATCAATATCTGATTATTCCTTAACATTTTTCATTGGATCTATTCCAATCTTCACCGCAGTCTGCAGTGCTGGAAATCAAAGCTCTTTGTGTTAAGAATGGTAAACTCTAATAGGCGCTACATGCTTGGGGAGTTTATTGATCCAATTTCACGAACAAGCCAAAGAAACTTCACTAGGAGCAACAGTGAGGATAAAGGCTAGAATGGCGCCTCTGAATACTATTGTAATGCGAACATGAAAAGGAGCTATCTGAAGTGATCTGGTCGATCCACAGCCTGTCAGATAATTTAGTCTTTACTCACCTTGGATGATAATTTCTCAGCCAAGTAGAGATGTATAATGAATAATTTGTGTTTTAGGGGGTTTGGATTCGTGGAAATGATATCATTCAGCAGGTGAGTTGCACTTTTTTTTTCTCAAAACCCATGTGATGGTACAGGCGTTGATCCTGGCGGTGCAGTGGTAAACCAGGAAGGAGCCCATGTGGTGGGGTTTGGCCAGGGGGAGCTGTGGAAAGACTCATGCAATGTGATGTGTACGCCGCTTGCCCCCAGTCAGCGTCTGTACTTGTATCTCCGACTGCATTATCATTAATTCAGAGGCCGCGGTGGAGTGCACGCCGGCTCCCCTCCTCCCCTGCCTCTCCAAGAGATCTTTGTTCCAAATGAAAAAAGGCAGCGTAATTAGAGGGGAGGTTTTTCTGTGTCAGGGTAATTGAAGTTGTGCTGTCATATTAGAATATCTAATTGGGCTGAAATTAGAGGAGATCAATCACAACAAAATGTTGAGCTCTTTCTCTCTCCTTGTCTGGTGTGAAATTACGTTGGAGATGTGATATTCCACCTACATGCTTTGTGAACATCCTCAAGAATGGAGGGTATTTATATTTATATATGGCTGATTATCTTGTCTCCGCTAAGCGCAGGATACCTGCCTACACAAATGTCAAACTTTATTTCCAAAGCCACGGCGTTTCAATATTGATGCGTTCTTCCATTTTGCTGTGAAACAGGCCTTAATTGCTGCTCTGTTGAGCTGCATTAATATAACCATTTTTAGCCCTTGCCTAGCTCACCACTTTGCAAGCATTGTGCTCTGCCTGATAAACAAGGTCGCAGAGACAGTGTCCCTGGAGCTGTTAGATCTCATTTGGAGATAGACACTCATTCAGATTAAACTGGAGATGGTTTAATTAAAAAAGAACATTCCCTGAGATGCATCTTCTAAAGGTATAGCTGCACTCATTATAGTGTTAAGGCCCTTATACAGTAGGTGGTTATCTCCACAAATGCTAGTCAGCTACTATGTTGATGTTGGCTGATAAGAGATTGTTTCGGTGTCGGTATGGTTAAGAATTAAATAAATGAAGTAGTCTATGAACTTGTATGACTATTTCATATTTGAGTAAGGTCATCTTGGATCATAAACTACGATGATCTGACGAGAAGGGTAGCCACCTGAGATGGCTGTGTCTCCGTCACCAGACACTCCCAGTTTTAAGCCAGTAAGTGTCTCTACTCACAGATGTCACCTTCCATTAAGTAGTTTCTCATGTCTCCACCCAGGCAGCCTGTTTTCTGTGAGCCACCGTCGTCACTGTCTCAGCCTGGTAGGGACCTGTAAGAGTGGAGTGGGGTGAGCAAGACGACCTGTCTATCTGTGTCACACTGGATTCATTAGGACTCCTGTTTAAGGATCGCCAACACACCAAGGCTTTACATGACTGTAAATGTCAGTCATGTGAAGCTACCGTCACGGATCCGGATCTGGAGCTGGATGGTCCGCTCCGGTACACAGATACGGCCGCAGTAGACCTGCCCCTCCGCATCATCGTCACACACACCTGTCATTGTTGTTTGCCCATGTTTTGTCTCCTTATTAAGTTCACTGTGTTTTGTGATTCTTTGATCAGTCATGGCCTCAACTGTACACGAGGAAGTCATTTAGGGGCAGAAGACGAAGGTCGAAGATATTGTTTTTGTGTCATTTATTATTCTGAAGTTACTGGTCACCTGTTCGTTTCTCTTTTTTTGGGTTCTGTTTTTCTGAGTAACAGTTAGCAGTGTCTCGTCTGTGCCGTGCCATAACCATTTATCTGTGGCTTTGTATTGAGATGCGTTGCTTGTGCTGTTCACCCTCAAGTTTCCCACAAATAAAGACAGGGACGATGTCTGTTTCCATTGAAGGGCAGTCCTTCCTCTTTTGTTGTCATCGGCCAATACAAGAACCCTCGGCGTGCGCACCATGTCAAGAGGTTTGGCGGGGCCAGCTTTCTGTCAAGTAAATGAAAGGGCCCGTCGTTTTCTTTTCTTTTCTTCCCAGGTGACACCCGGCGTCCCCATTCCGTCACTTCCAAAAAGCCCCAACAAGATGCCGAGAAGCTCAAAAACGGTCCATTACGGGCGGCCGGGGGGGAGCGCAGACGCCATTAGAGAACCATATCAGTTACAAATAATGCATGTCTCCAAGCCAGCGCTCATCTTGTCAGAGCGAGCGGAGGGGGGGGGGGGGGGGGGGGGGGG
>JAVQIZ010241596.1:0-17121 GCA_036023535.2 Galaxias brevipinnis | reverse complement strand
TGGCATTTTATTTATTTTTGAGTCATTTATATATTTATGTATTTATTTTTAATTTTGGCAGCTTTGTTCCTCCATAACTAACAACTGTCAAACTGTTACTAAATAATTTCAAACCACAACAGTCTTGTTTTAGTTACGTGTATCATGCTGATCAAACGGTATTCAAACTTTTCAGGTTTTTTAGTCAGATGCGTTGGACACTGCACAAAAATTATTTACATGGAAGTCATGTCATTGAGGGCGTGGTCCAGTTCCTCACTAATGGCCTTGTACTTGAGTTTCTGGGCATACAACTCATCTGTTGAAACGTCCACAGAAATATGCGAAATAAAAAAGAATATAGTTGTGCAAAAGAGGAGGTAAAAAGAATGCATAAGAAAACAGAAAATATTAAGAGTAGAAAATAGGAAAAAGTAGATTACCTATAGTAGGGCTAAATAATGGCCAGTCCACGTGTTCAGGAAAGAGCTTACCTTCCAAGTCATCAATGGTCTTCTCAAGTTTTGCCACGGACCTCTCAGCAAACTCAGCACGGGTCTCAGCCTGCCAAAAATAACATTTCCAGAAAGCCAAAGCATATTTTATCCAGTGGGTAGTCACTGTTGCCAGAACAATTGAAAACGAATGTAGTCGTCCCAATGAATAAACCACACAGACATGAGGAAGAGTGTAACAGGCCAAGCCCAAATGTCTTATGTACCTTCTAATCTAGTTAGTTTGATATCAGCTTTTATCCTCAAGTGCTTCATACAAGCTGATAGTTAAATACAACTGGTGCCAATAAACTGATATAAGCTTCTGCATTAGTGGTATGTATAAGTGTACTAATTTACACAACACATTTAAATAGCTCGTATAGGGCTAACTAAGTCCTATTGTCTGGTCTAACAGCCTTTCTGCAGATCTGCAAGGCTGCAGACTTTTGCAGGAAAGCCTTTTTCATTCATTTGTTTAGCTATGGTGTCTTGTGAGCCTATACAATCATACATTATTAAATTTCCATGATGCAATCTATATTTAGGTGTAACTTTGGCAGGCTTTATGACCGTAATGATTATTATCCCTGTGATGTAACTAAGGGAGTCCTAAAATTGTTGATCATTCCCGTCTTTGCTTTGATATGGCACTTAGTTACCATATTGGCTTACCTCTTTTAACTTGTCGGTCAGGACCTTGATCTCTTCCTCATACTTATCTTCTTTCTGAGAATACTGTGGAAAGAAAGCAAGAGCAAGCACGTGAACAGATAAACCCTCAAAGATTTAATATTAGGAGACACCGCATCTCTCAGTAATACAATAGTTTTGGCTTTTCTATGCAAACGAGCCTCATTGCAAAAACAGTCCAATTCAGTGACCTTAGCGTTTTCAGAGAGTTGGTGATAACTGAGAAGCATTTATAAGCGGTGCCACACCGAGTCCAAGTCACCAAAGGTCGAGTCCAAGTCGAGTCACAAGTCCTTTAGGTCTAAATGAGAGTCCCGTCATTATGTCATTGGCGCAATCGATCCTTTGAGATGGAGCAAATAGCATGTGCAAATGATGCGCAATTCATAGTGCAATCAGTGGCTGCAATCCTGTCTTTGTGAATTTGCCCTTCAATGTTTTCAGCAGATCTGGGCATGAAAAAGCAACAATACCAGTATTTTTCGCTAGCTGATACGCGTTTGCCCATGGAAGTTAACACTCCTGTCATAGATGTGTTATGCATACTGCATAGTACATGTCAATACTTTGGCATTAGTTATTTAAGATTTACACATTCGACTCTTACAAGGATACACAACGACTGACAAAATGCTAATAAGACAAAGAAACCCACAGAATATGCCAAGAAAAATTAAGAATGTTGAAAATGTACTAATTCATAAATCCCCAACCAAACAAGTCCAGTTAAGTATACTGGATCATCACATACAAAGGCATTTACTTTTCTACATAAAAAAAGGCTCTGCTCCCATTTCTCTCCGGAGGTGTATGCCATTTAAAGAACATGCTGGTCCACAAAACCTCCCTCAGGTTTTCCCTCGGACATAAACACACGTTACCTTCTCAGCCTGGGCCTCCAGGGACTTAAGGTTATTGGTGACGTTTTTCAGCTCCTCCTCAAGCTCAGCACATTTACTGGAGTTAGGAAGGGACCCCCATTTTGAGGGATGTTCAAGAGAAAAGGAGAAAGGAAGAGAGGGATGACAAGGGCAGTGGGTGTTGAGATAGCAGAGAAGAAAAACCAACAGTGCTGTGAGAAAGTTGCCACATAAAGGAAATAATCGAAAGGTGTGTAACTATCGTGGGTATATTATTCAGTTTGTCAACCACTACCACAGTGCAGCGAGAGAAGGCTTATGAAATAAATTGAAAAGGCAAAACGTGGTTTCCCATCACTACGTAAATACAGTGGATGGTGGGCCAGATTCAATCAATGTAATATATTAACAATATGGTTTTTGAGAAAAACATTTGATGAGTCAAAAAATTTTATGTAAGGAAACTAAAAATAGTGACACGCTATGTTAGTGATTCATTGGCTGATTCAAAAATAGTTCCAGAAGGGGAGGATGGAAATCCAATGACAGGCTAACAATATAATCCCATGCTTTACATACATTTGACAAAGGTTTCGAAAGGCAAATATACTAGTTGTGGGTTTGTGGAAAGGCTAGGATGTGCTAAAACTTGTTTGCAACATGGCTTTCATTAGTGGACCTTGTAGTTGGAATTCTGAGATATGTTCTTGATTTGAAATGTGTTATGCTCATGGGCTAGTGTGCATGGTGTGAGATGACAGTACATGGGTGCATCTGCATTGCGTGAGTTGGATTGCGATCGTATAGTAAGGTGTCGCAAGCCTACTGCATCAGTCGACCTGCTGGCCCTGCAGATGCACGCCTATAAGAAGCAGGAGAAGAGGACGGGTTACTAGAATTGAGATGGAGCAACACAGCTTTTGTCCTGCAGGGAGTTTCCGCTGGGAGGAGGTTGAGGTGGTGCCTTCTCTGCTTCTCCACATTGTTGGTGTGTACACACGCCAATGTTTAATGTATGATAACTTGTATAGCAGTAGGTTTGCTGTGTGGGTACTATAGAATATTTAGGGAGGGTGTTTGGGCGCGGCTCACTTTGGGTACGCTGAGGGCAAAGTTCTGAAACTTCCAGCTACTGTTTAAATTGACTCATACATGGTGGCTCAAGGATCGTTTGGGTTGCACTGTGGTGTGGTTACAAAGGGGTAACAGCCGCTAAATGCTGTGTAGTTTGTGCGCAACCAACATTCAACACTTTGGTTACTAAATCAGATTGGACAGTACTTGAGTAAAGTGTGGACTGTGGAGAAATGGAAAGTCTGCTAAAGACATGAGTGAAAGGGATATCGGGAGTCCTGCTGTTAGAGGTTGCAGTTAGAGGTTAACGGAAGAAGTTAAGCAGCAACTACAGGAAAATATCGAATACAGGAGCAGCATCGGATAGAAATGGTCTTAGGGGAGCGTCAGGTAACGTTTTCAAAGCCAAGGTGCAGAATTTAGGAGTATTCAGGGAAACAACACCTACATGTTTTTAATGTAAGGTGAATATGGAAAGGTGCTGAATAAAAGGGATGCATGGAGAGGTTGAAAAACAAACAAAGCAAAGACCAAAAAGACAGAACCTTGAGTGCCAACGTAGTCCAAAGGCCAGAGTCTGTAAGCGCCCTGTTTTGCACACATCCTGAACTTTTCTCTTTCACCTCTCAAACTAGCCAAGACATATATCTTTTTAAGTCTTCAGCTAGCCAGCTCTAGGTAAAGCCTAAATTGGCTCCTCCAAGTCTGAGCTGGTCAGCCACTTGCACGCTCTAGCATACAGAAACATTCCCATATGTTTAAGGGAGTCTGAAGCCTTCAAAGAAAATCCCCAAACTTCCTTTCCATTGCATGTTCACTTGGCACTTTCAGACAAACATGCATGCCCACACGCACGCACCCACACACCCCCCTCCCCCCTTTGTACCTTGTCCTCAGAGGCCTGCAGGGACTTCAGAGATTGGTCAAAGCCTCTCAGTTCTTCTTCCAGTGCTCTGGACTTGCTGGTAGTGTGGGGTGGGGGTTGGGATGGGGTTAGAGTCCCAGACATCCACCATGCCAGGCAGGGCAGCATAGCACAGGGTGGAATGTTGGGAAGGGACATGCATGGAAATGAGGTTGAACCCCAAATAAACATGCATAGAAACACACGAGACGTAGTGTTCATTAGAACCTATTGTTATGCAAACATGCTAGTTGACTATCATGACGGTTGGAATTCTGGGAATAATGCGACAGGGGCCTCATTTCATGACAAGCATAGAATTTCATGTCTGTCTGACATTTTGATGACCTCAAAATTACCATAATTATTTATCTGTATTTGATCAAGTTTATTCAATAGATTCCTTTGTGTTTTCTTACCGGTAGAAAACAATTGAAAAATATACATTTCAAAATATTTTAACTAAATATTAGGATAATGCCAACAATATTAATAAAATCTTTATATTCATCTCTGTTTTTTTTATTAAACCAAGCCCATGACATGTCTGAAATCCTGAGAATAGCAGGGATCCTAGTGAATCCTAACAGGCAGGGGACTATACAAAAGAGTTTAGGGCTAGATTGTCCAATCTTTGTAACAGTAGCTTAATCAGTGATCTGGGCCTAATGAGACCATGCAGAGTATGCACAATATGATCAAATATCTATCTCAGCAAGCAGTTTGACCTGACAAATGTGCATCAACCCGATTCCTTTAATCGACTAAGGCAAAGATTGTGCCCAAACAACTCACCTAACAAAAGGTGGGTTTGAAAATAGGGAACTCATTAGTAGCCAAGTCTGTAGAGTGTCCATGTTGGAGCAACAATAAACAAACAACAAACACTTACGCTTCAGCCAGCTCTGCTCTCTCCTCTGTGCGCTCCAGATCTCCCTCAATGATCACCAGTTTACGAGCCACCTACACGCACACGCACACGCACACGCACACGCACACACACACACACACACACCCCTAGCTGGAGCTTTAATCTTGAAGTAGTACTGAACCTTGCCATTTAAAATTTTCAGGACAAAACTGTTATTTTCCACTCTAAACTGATTCCTATGTATATACATATCTCTATATATTTGACTCATGTGTAAGAGGATCAAACAGCTCACCTCCTCATACTTGCGGTCGGCCTCCTCAGCGATGTGCTTAGCCTCCTTCAGCTGGATCTCCTGCAGCTCCATCTTCTCCTCATCCTTCATGGCTCGGTTCTCAATCACTTTCATGCCCCTGTGAACATTTGGGTTCAGAGTCGTCCTCAAACGATATCCATTTTAGAATAAGGCTGTAGTAAGGTCATCTTTTTTAAAGCAAAGGGGTCTGAATAGTTTCCGAATGCACTGTATCAGCCATTCATTACTATTGGTGACCAACCACTCCTACAACAATGCTCTACAATAGAGCAGCCATGATTTGAAACCAGTCAAGTAATGAACAATATACTATTTGCTCAGGAGCTTGCCAGGGACATCTCAATACACAACAGTAAAAGACCACACACTCTCAGGCATGCTAATCATTATTTTATTTTGACTGACCGATGAATGTTACCAGGGAACAGAATATTACTTGTTTAGGTCAGCACCACGCCTCGTTACCCCCACAAGCAGAGAAGCAGCCAACTGACCTTTCGCTCTCATCGGCAGCTTTCTCCGCCTCCTCCAGCTTCTGTAGCGCGGTGGACAGGCGCTCCTGGGCTCGGTCCAACTCCTCCTCCACCAGCTGGATACGCCTGTTCAGAGAGGCCACCTCCGCCTCAGCCTGCACAGGGGACACACACACCGGAAGAGGGGGCCGTTAACACAGGATACCAGTCAAATGAAGACCCCCCACACTCGGTTTCTGTTTGTCAAGTTGAATGTCAAAACTGCAACCGCTTTCAGTGACTTAACTGTAACTTTAATTCACAATTCTGTTAAAAATCACAAAATGTACGGACCGTTATTGGCAGGAATTACAGCTGAAAGCCCAACAGTTAATTTTGGCACCATAGTTAAGTGAAACTGAACCGAGCAAAACAAAATGTAATAGCGCAATGTAATTGCAAACCGTGTCTTTGCTGCAAGATGCTTGAGCTTTGGTGCAAGGCCCTGGATCACTGCTTAGTTTGTTCACATGATGGAAATGTTTGTCAAACGTTTCAAACATACTGCACTTAGACTGACTTCTGATCCGGCTGTACCTTTTTATCCGTCAAAGTAAATATGAATCTGTTTTGTCTCTAAATCTAAACACGATTTAAGTGTAAAAAACAAATCTGGGACAGGTAGGAGAAATTCAAGAAATTGCAGGTTTAAAACATAAGGCTGAGATAAAACACAATTTTTGGTTTTATCTTGCTTACTTTTGGAAATTTTTAAAGAAAGACTCTCATAATCAAGTATACTACCCTGTTGCACATTTAAAAATATAGACAACTCCTTTTGATGGGAGTTCAATGTGAAAAGTAGTGTATTGTAGTGAATTATCGGTATCCTACGCTGGACTGAATAACTCTGGTGACAACAGCCAGACAGAATGAAACGGCCATAGATGGGCAAACGAGGAGAGGAGGGGTGGAAATGATGACACAACAAGAAGCTGCATGAACCATCGACTATTCAATTCTCATTTTGAACTTTGTGTGTAAGTGTTAACCTTGCTTGTGGAGTAAATCAAACTACCTTATATGTTCGGACAACTTTTAAAACTGTCCTTGCACAAGTGAGTTATGGCAAAGCTATAAAACACATCACAAGTTTAGCACAATGATAAGTTAGAGAAAATAGGTAAATCATTCACTTTGGACCCATCAAAGAACCCAAAGTTGTTCCTGGGAACTTCAGAGATGAGGGGTTCAAGTAATCTTCTTTCATGTTGGATAACGTGTATAGCTCAACTTGTCCAGCTGCTTAAAATACTTAATTTCAATGAAGACATGACAATTTAATTCCCTTACACTCAACTTCTTTCAACACAAAATCACATAAGACTGTGTGCACTGAGAAGGATATTTCTGAAGTGCTACAATTTAGATGTGTTTGATGTTAGGTTGGATTGTGGCCAAATATCAAATATGCTATTGCAACGGACAGTAAGAAGAGTGAGGCCGATGTAAGTAAGTGCTTAGGTCAAAACTCATTTTACATTTTAAACAATTGTTGTGCTTAAAATCAATTACAACATTTAGAGCCCAAAGAAACAATGAGTTTTGAGGTTGTTGTTTTTTAAACAGTTGCAAAAGGTATTCCATTTATTTCAAGGAATCCATCCATGACCCAATCAGTGCGAAGGTTATGAAATATTGGTTGCCACATCAGTTCAATGTTTGGTTTAGTGAAATAATTTTCATGCTTTTTTCACCAGACAGAACTGTTTAACAAAAAAAATAAGTAGGCCTAATTACAACACTGTTGCATGCATACCTGTTCTCTCGATCTTTTCTCTTCCCCGACTTGTGTTTGTAGAGTTACAGCTTTCTCCTCGGCATCATCTGCCTGCTGTTGCAAAACTTTGATTTTTCGCCTTACAGCATCGAGACCGTTGTTTCCAGCCATTTGCCTTGTATGAAGATGCCCTACTAGTGAACGTTTTTGATCCGGTCTAGTCTTTCTACAAGTGCAATCAAATCAAAAAAGCTAAACTGTGGCGATAAGATGTGATGGGTTATTTTAAAAACTGTCAAGAATATGTGGACCAGTTTATCCAAGAAAATGTCTCGATTATGTTACTTCAAGGATAACTTGTTAACTGTATTTGAAAAGAATCCGCGAAGTAGCCTACTTTCGATTTGCTAAAACTTTCTTCACAGAAAATAAATATTAACTTTTTTTATCAAGGCACGCAATTCAACGCACGGACATCCAACCAATGTGCACACTGTAGTGATAAACAATATCTATTTAAAAAACAGTCTTGCTGCACACTACATACATTTAAATCAATCCGAGGGCTTGCCTCATCTTCTCTTTTCAACACTTCCTGTTTGCTCCACCCAGTCTGTAAAACAAAAGCCTCAGCGCTGACCCGGAATCTGCAGTACAGCATTAGTATGTCGCTTTTGGGGATTAGAGCGGATCCGCTGTCAGCTTTCCGTAGAAGGCTCTGACAGGAAAAGACCAGCCGTTGCTACACGTATCCTGGCTAGGTACAGTGAGGTTGATGTGTGGTTGTTAAATAGGTTGTGCTTTTGAGGCTGTTCCTGATTGTTTATATTTGTGCTGTTTTGTCAGACCTGCCTCACGAGATTAGCCATTTAGGACATTTACATGTTATCTGTTTGCCCCAAGCATGAACTACAAATCGCAGAACCATCTTTCTCACTGTATGGCAATAAACTGAACAAAGTATGCATTTATTAGAAGAAAAATATACATCTGCAACATCAAAAACATGTAGGCATACACAAACCATTGAATTGATTCCGTAGTCTAGTCATCTTGGATCATTATGGTTGTTTGTTGAAACAAGCTACAACTTGGTCTAGTTACAAACCCACACTTCAAATCAAATCCAACATTAACCTCAGGCTTACTGCATTTCACAAAAGTGGAGCATAATATGATTTGTGAATCCCAGATCATATCATCAAGTATTGTGTTGATATAGTGGCTGGGTTTGTGTGATTTTACTGTTTGTAAACACCAGTAGGAACCATTAGAAATGCCGGTGCCCTAGAGTCAGTCCCACACTGTGAAATCTAATTAGTTAACCTTAAAGCATGCAAACCGACTTTACGTTACTCCACTTTACTTGTTTTTTTAAGTCAATCGGTTTGCATGCTTTTTTAAAGTAAGGTTAACTAATTAGATTTTAGAGTGCACCATAGATTAGGCATACGTTCAGACCCAGAGGCTGTCCTATCTAGAACCCCAGAGGCTGTCCTATCTAGAACCCCAGAGGCTGTCCTATCTAGAACTCCAGAGGCTGTCCTGTCTAGAACTCCAGAGGCTGTCCTGTCTAGAACCTCAGAGGCTGTCCTGTCTAGAACCCCAGAGGCTGTCCTATCTAGAACCCCAGAGGCTGTCCTGTCTAGAACCCCAGAGGCTGTCCTGTCTAGAACCCCAGAGGCTGTCCTGTCTAGAACCCCAGAGGCTGTCCTGTCTAGAATCCCAGAGGCTGTCCTATCTAGAACCCCTGAGGCTGTCCTGTCTAGAACCCCAGAGGCTGTCCTGTCTAGAACTCCAGAAGCTGTCCTGTCTAGAATTCCAGAGGCTGTACTATCTAGAACCCCAGAGGCTCTCCTATCTAGATTGTCATTTTGGACATGATGTCTGAGTTGAAAACAGAAAAAAAGAACTGCCATAATTAGGGAACTATGTTGGTTCCCTTCTATACATTTGGATAAAAGTTTCACAGCCTGTCTTATACAATTGTAACACAGACACAATAAGTATACGGAGGAAAAGTTAGGGGCGATTGTTTTCGGAAAGCACTCATTAATCCATGTAGTTTCACTTCAGGATGGGCTCTTAATTGTTCTGAAAAGCCGGTAGGTTTCAAAAAGACATCAAAAAGGGCCAAATGGGAAAAAAGTATTGTCTTCCTTTTGTGCAGCTTTTACTGGTTTAGCCTAGATACAGTCTACTGTTGCACCTTTTTTTGCCGCTAGATGTCACTTCATAGTCATTTTTGAACAACATCCAATTCCTTTGCTGTCCATAATTTACAAATTTTTTATATTATAAAAAACAACAGTAAACTTTGTGACTTGTATTTTTAGATTGTATGATCATTAAGATTCCAGTTAAACTTCTATAAAAAACATAGGTGGAGGGGCACTTACCCTGAGAAATCTTTTTGTGTATATAATTTATTTAGATTATGCCAAAAGATATGCTAGTTCCTGTGAGATGTGATGAGCTACAAACAGCTGCCAGTCTTAGAGTTAACGTGTGCCACCATCATGACTATAGAAATCCTAAACCTTTTGAGCTACTGTCATTAAGGGTTAGCCGCACTGACCATTTGCCATTGGGATTGAGATTCTGTTGTAAGACTTGCGTAAATCTTGTTTTAAGATGTGTGCCTGCTACGAGATGCTAGTACTATTTGAATGTACGGTTTGCGATGGTTTTGTATCCTGATGTTTAATTTATTAGCACTTGCTTAGCTCTTATCCAGATGATTAGGTCAGGGATGCACTTATCTTATCTACATGACTTGTAGTTTTTTACCTTCTCTTGTTGTAGGCACTATTTTTTGTAAGTCGCTTTGGATAAAAGCGTCTGCTAAATGAATGTAATATAATGTAATGTAATGTACTATATAGATACAAAAAGATAAACAAAAGCAGCTTACAGAAAACTGTAAGTCATGGGTTTAATTTATGTCTATGTAGCGTAAAATAATTCAGACTATAAGATTGAATCCTCACATATATTAAATTTAACCGTGAAAGGTTTGATAACATACACTGTCACAACCACATATAGTTATAGTCAAGTTACTTATGGCTTAGTTGGAATGCATATTGCATATGGTGACTACACATATTCAGTCATTATTTGCTTAAAAAATACTGGAAGCATTTTCAACAAAGATCATCACTTTTTTGCACAGATAGAATGTGCATTGGCATGAGTTCTTATCTACAATGTTTATGTCATTTATCTAAATATAAAGCTCTGATCTATTATTTTTTCCTGGAGCAACAGGTGCAAATGCTTGATCTGGCTGTGGTCTGCCAGGAGGTTGAAAGTTCCGTACCCCATGTTATGGTACTTCTGTTATGTCCCCTGTGCCCGGCATCTTTCAATGGAAATATTGCTTTGCTTATATAAACTTCACACATGTTAACTTGCTATGTATGCCAGCAAATAGCCACCCACCCTTTGTTTGTCTGGCTGGCACATCTTACATACATCGGAATGAGGTTGAAACCCTAAACCCTAAAAATATAAGGGGCAGATCAATTCTGAACTGGCACACACACAGACACCCAAAGACCCCCCCCCCTCTCTCTTGCCCACACACACACACACACATTTCAAATCTCTGTGGTATTCAACATGCCACTCTGTCTATTCAGACTATTGTGGTGACAGGTGTTACTACTTATAAATACAGTCAGAAAAAAACACAGCTTTAGAGAAAACTACACAGTATAAAGAAGAAATCTAATACAAAGTGTGAAAAATGAAGAAAGTTGAGCTTTGAAATGATTTGACCCTAAAGTTTTGTAGCACTTCTTTTTAACAGCTATTTGACAAGTTAGCACAATACGAGACTTTGTGGTCCTGACAGCTGTCCATTTAAGTCTTTCATTCATCCTGAAATGCTAAGCCCTAAAATAGGTTGGTAGGTTATTTTTTATCTTCTCAATTTCACATATAATGAAACCAGTTTGTTAATGATTGTGTTATATATACTAACAGAGATAATATTATGTGAATGTATACTATTTATACTTGATACTTCAAACACTATGGCCCGGTTTCCCGTACAGGGATTAAGCCAAGTCCTAGACTGAAAAACATTTTCAATGGAGATTCTTCCTTGAGCGCAAGATTTAGTCTAGAACTAGACTTAATCCCTGTACGGGAAACCGGGCCTATAAGTGTTTTTCATATCTTAGTCTTAGTTTTTTAAAACTGAATAAATCTTTTAAATTTTATGTTGTTGGTCATTTTTTTTGTTGCTGTTCAGGGGTATAAAGTCACTAGTACGGCACTTTCTAAAATTCCAGGGGACATGATTGCCCTAAGCGGCTAGACTTGGTTCCTTAAAATGGCAGCATGCTCGTGCTATTAGTCATGGCTTGACCGGGTGGCATCGCAGACACTAGAAGGTATGGAAGCACAACAGCTGAGGAGGAATAACCCTAAATGAGATCAGGGCATGTGGTTAACCTGCTAAACGTGGTGACAGGCAGCCACAGTATGCCAAGCCATGGCAATTTTAAATGGGTCCTAAAGCCTCAGTATTCTATGGGTCATTTAACAGCTCTTCACTTCCCAGGTATGTCTAACAACTGCAGGTATGAACAGATGTGTTGGGCATAATCTAATGGTAGCAATAACTGTCCAAAGCGGACATGAGAAACCGTGATGCTAAATGGCTTTATGTACTGTAGGTAAATTGGACCGGTATTTTAGTGTAATAATATTAGACGTAAATGTGATAAATGCTACTTCGCTGCCACCGTTTCCTTTGGACTTTGTGGGGCCAGTAGAGTACTCACGTCTGCAGCCTTCTTGTCCGCCACCTCCAGCTTCTCCTGGGCATCCTTCAGGGCCTCGGAGTACTTGTCGAGCTCGTCTTCAGTCCCTTTGAGCTTCTTCTGCATCTGAATCAGCTCATCTTCATGCTAAAGAAAGGAGAGAGAGGCAGAGAAGGTAGGTGGGCAGAGAGAGACACAAATGGACTTTTGTTACGTTGAACTGTGGGTTAAATTCTGTTCATTTATTTCTTAACGGAATTCCAGCAACAGACTAAATAGCATCCAGCGATAACTACATAAATGAGAACATTTGAAGTTACATACTCACTTTAAATACCTATACGGCATTGTATTGTGATGCAGGATCAGTGAAGATGATCTGAGCCTATTATGCGAGTTCTTAGGAACATTTCAAATGAATCTCAGGTTCCTTATATCTAATTGCTGCCTATAAATATAAACGCACTCCTTCGCCCACTCAACCACACCTACTCTCCTCAATAAGAGGGACCATTCTGGAGGAGACACAGAGTCTGTATGAATACCATGTGTCTATAATTACACCATGTGGACGGGCTCCATCACTGAGAGTCTCTGATCTCATCTCCCAACCGCTCTCCATCCTCTCGCCTTTCACAATCTTTCCATGCCGAGATCACGGCACCAGCCTGGCCTTGAACACAACACTCCCCTGGCTTTGAGAACTAAAGAAATACCAGGTGAAGTGTCCCTTTACTGGCCAGGCATAAGGAAATGTGTGGGGTGTCGTGTCTTGTTGCTGGTCACCTGGGACACAGGCGCGCCTGAGAGTGATGACAAGAAAAGCTTTTCTTGAGCGTAACCTTTCTCCATTGCCACCCTGGCTTTATGATACACTCTTGAGATTGCAATGCACTGAAGGTTTGGACTTGGGGTGTATTTTTATATTTCTAGGGTCTCAATGGCTCAACATGGTATCGGTGGAACTATGGAAAACCAATGCTGTCTGAATATTAACATAAGTCACCATTTTAAAAATAGTTAACCTTTTTTACTACACACCATATCCTGATCTAACCCATTATCTTGTACGACCTTCTGAACAAAGGAAGTATCCGTAATTATAGCATTCAGCTAAAACTCTTAGAAAGTCCTTTGCTTTTTAATTCATATATGATGATTTCCTGTGTCCATACAACATACAGTTATTAATTTAATAAGTAAAGTTGCGTGCTCATTCAGTGATGCCAAATCGAATTATCAAGTAGAAAAAGCCAAGAGACGAAATCCCCCCAACCAATCAGACCAGCTCACCAGCTTGCTCCTCTCCTCTGCTGCCTTCTTGTCCGTGTCTGCTTGTTCTGCTTGGTCTAAGGCATTCTCCTTATCCAGCTTCAGCATGAGCATCTTCTTCTTGATGGCCTCCATCTTGGGAAATGTTTGTGAGGCTTTCCAGGCAAGCGAAAGAGCAGGAACAAAACAATAAAGTGGAGGCAGATAGCAAGATGGATGAATGGAGGGGGTGAGGGGGGGGCAAAATAGGAAGTAGAGAGGAGAAAGTGAGGGGAAGTGGAGTCAGAAGGACAGGCAGAGAAGATCCAGCCTGGAGCTGTTCAAAGGGGTGGCCTATATAGCGCCCAGGCCACTCCCCTCATGGCCACACCTAACTCCACTCAGCAGACCCCCTCATGCCAAGATGACCATCCTGTATGACCCCGCCCCCGACTCTGTGCTCCCTAGGCTCATCAAGGTTCAAGGAAAGTCTGTCTCCTCCTCTCTGCTTCTGTGTCAACTACCTTCCTCTAAAGCCTTATCTTATTTTAGCAAGTATTTCCCTTTTCCTGCTGTTGGCCTATCACGTCTATACAGCTAGTAGATGATGAACAGAATACACCATAAAAGAAGGCTAGTCTGTATCTTTAACACACACACACACACACACACACACGCACACACACACACAAACACACACACAGGGTTCATATTACTGTGGTGGTCAGTCCTATAAAAACAACTTCCTATTGTGAGGAGCCCCCTTACAATTTATTTAGCATACAGTGCCTGAAATTCAGGGATCCAGTTATTTGTATTTTACTCCAAGCACCGAGGGTATATTTGCTGCTATATAAATGAGAGAGAGAGAGAGATAGAGAGAGAGAAAGTGAGAGGGAGAGACAGAGAAAGAGACTTTTGCTACAGACCCTAGCAATGTTAGAAGAGTGTGAATAGCTCAGATTAAGCATGTGTAGAGGGTTGAAATAAGGGTGCAACATTCAACTACACATTTAGATTGGAAGGTTACAGCAATTATCACCACAAGGATAACAAAGAAGTAAGGCACAATAATATCCTTTCACAACTTACCTAAAATATTGTGCCCCAAAAAATTATTGCATAACCTGTCTTTAAATTCGGCAGTAGTAATGTTCTAAATCTTAATCTGGAGTGCTAGATTTGAATGGTATACTAGGAGCAGGGCCTACTGAATATCTATAAATGTGTTAGAGCCATTTCCACTTAATACAAAATCCTGTATGTATTCAGTGAGGATATTTAGATACTGCCAGAGAGAGAGAGAGAGAGAGAGAGAGAGAGAGAGAGAGAGAGAGAGAGAGAGAGAGAGAGAAATAGATAGAGAAAGAGAGTGAGGGATAAGGGCTACTTTATATTGAGATGGATCAAAGAGCATTTAAAGAGTTTAATCACAAACTATCTAGGATCAAGTATCAAATATAATGTAGATTGTTTAATGACAAAATTTGTAAGATTATATAATCAAGAAGAGATGAAGATGATTCAAAAGAAATATGATTACATGCACCATGCCGATATTTTCGTTCAGTTTAGAACCATAATTGTAGGAGTAGATGCCACCATTTTCAAAAAAGCTATTTCAAACTTTTGAACAAAGCTCTTACTATATTATTTGAAGACAATTTTTTAAGGTAAATTGTCCCTACCAAAACTCCTTTCTAAATAAGGGGTCATTTTAAAACCACTATTACAGAATTATTTTATTTGTAATACCTTTTGTATTGATACAAGTTTTTATGAATATGTGTACACAGAATGTTCTGCTTTTCATGCAGTGTTTAGCAACTTTATGTAACCAAGGCCATTTTGTTCCTTTAAGTAAATATGATATAATGATAGTAATCACTCTTTCCTATCAAAACAAATCAAACAGAACTTATATGGTATCATTCGCATTTCAGGAGATCAAGCGGTACAATCCATTGTAAACTAATACTGTAGACCAACTTTAAAGTAATTCAGAATTTCTTTCAATTTACGGATCTTGCATTCATTTTACTTTCGCTTTATGTATACAGGTATACAAATATAATTATAAAGTCACAAAAACAATTAATTCTCTGATATAAATCATTTGACAACCAAGTACAATTAGACCAAAAAAGGACAAGGGGCTCTTCTTTCTAAATTCAAATTGCTGTCCACAAATGTATTATTCACCCCACAGCCTTTCAGAAAGCAGCTATGTACTATTGTTGAGTGTTCGCCTGTATGTACAGAATTGAAGGTGCTGTTCAACTCATGTTGAGTTTTGTTTTAAATGTGTCATCTTACATTCTTCTGTAATAATTTCACAAAGATTCCTCAGAATCCCTTCCTGAAAGTATTATTCACTTCTTTGCAAAGCAAAATACACAATAATCTAGTTTAACTAAGATATTATCACCCAGGGTAAAATTTAACAAATTAACTTATACTGTGAAAATTGTTTTAAACACTTAAACATGTAAATTAATCAACATAATCATCTACCATTGATTCAGGATGAAATACCCCGTCAATGGTTCCGAGGACCCCTGTATTATCTCGGATCAATGGGTCTACAGTGGCTGCTGCTAAGGGCTTATTAAAAAATACATACATAGCAGATCTTCTTAAATTAGGAAACGATAAATAAATAGAAATCCTTAGCATCATAAATGGCATCTGACAATTCAATTATTACAATAATTATGAAATTGAAGGAATTCAAGTATTATGTCTGAAAGTGTCATACAGTATGAATGTACATATTGTCATGTGTCTATGAGGGTGTGTATTTGTAGATTGATAGGGTTCCCACAGCTCATCTTGTTACCTACACCACAGCGTAAAACACTGGCCTTCCACATATATATGATTCAATTTGGAGTGAATTTACTTGAATAGCCCAAACTGATTAAAATGGGGTTGTCCAAAAACTGCTCTGAAGTACTTGTCAATGAACTGCATATTCTTCTTTGGAACACAGTTGCATAACTTTTCCTCCTTCTGCTGTGTACATCATTTTGGTATTTCCTTATTGGTCCAGCAGTAATTCTATAAGACAGCCAATACATCCACATAGGCCAAAACGGAACTGAAAACTACATGAAGTCCCACCCACTACCAATGGTAATGTACTGAAAGGTCAAGCCATATATGGAACAAAATAGATTTCAAACAGATACTTCCTTTTTGGGCAAACAGAGGAAGACTATTGCACAAGTCATGGGAGTGTCTGCTGATTCCGTGAAGGATGGAGCGTGTCCAGCTTTGGGGGAGTCCTAGTTTCTGGTGGGCTGATTAGCAGTGTGACACACTTGGCTCTCTTGGTTCGGCTCCGGATTCACCCTCCTCTGGAATATCTTGAAGGTCTGGAGAAGACACATTGAATAAAGGTTATATACTACACACACACATCCCAAATCTTTCCTATTTTGTGTTCTTACATGCAAATAAAACATTGACAAAATTAAAGTGCACACTTACAGCTTTAATTTGAGTATATGCATACAGTCAATTTAATACCATTCATTTTAACATATGGACATTGTTGGGCTGTCTTGGTTGACACGCCTCTTCGGTGTCGCGTGGAGGTCGGGGACAGTGCCATTGGAATGGCAGACCGGGGTGGTGGTTCCCATTTTTAAAAAGGGGGACCGGAGGGTG